>JASSUY010027915.1:15519-33782 GCA_032466535.1 Forpus xanthops | reverse complement strand
GCGCGCGGCCGGCCGGCGTCGTGCGGCGGGGAGCCGTGATTGTGGGAAAGGAAGGGAGGGTGGGGGAGGGGGAGGAGGAGAGGAAACAAAAACAATCGTCCGGGTGCCGCCATCTTGGGTCCGTTCTCCACGCCACACAAGTGAATGGGTAGATATGAAATTACCACAGGGGAGCAGCAACAGCAGCAGGGTACGGAAGGCTGTGCCGAGCTGCCGGCTGGACTCGGGAGACTCTAGAAACGGCTCTTGCCGCCGCCGCCACCCAGAGAAAATCCCCGGGCTCGGCCTTTTCTCCTCGCCAATCCCTAAACTGCACTCCTGGAGGGACAAAGTTGGTCTCAGCCGCGCTGCCTCCGCCGTCCGGGAGACGAGAGAGTTGTGTTCGGCAGTGGCTTCCTCGGAATCGGGAGTGAGCCTGGGTCAGAGTTAGGGGAGAGGGTGACCAGGGCACTCCTTCCCCTGCCGCCCTCTGGCCTGGGCTCGCCGTGTGGGAGGCACGAGGAGGAGGCAGCAGTCGCCCCGCAGGCGTTTCCTTCCCACCCCTGCTGTTTCTTACTCCTTTCTCCTAAAAGGAAAAAAAGGAAAAAGCAAGGACTGGATTGAGTTGCGAGGACAGCTGGGACTGTCGCTGGTCTCCGTGCGGGCTGGGGTGCGGCGAGGAACCGATGTGTCCGTGAGCAGTTAAGAGAGAGGCGAGTCCCAGCCCTGCTTCCCGGGAGGAGGAAACCCGCCGCCCGCCAGGCCGGCACAGAGCTGCCCGCTGCATCCTTCCTTCTGGTGCCCGCAGTCTCACTCGCCGCCTCCTCGCTTCCAGAGAAGCTGAGTTCTCCTGGAAGCACGGCAAGGAAGGAAGGATTTGCCACAAAGAATATATCACCCTCCTCCCCAGCGGCTGGATACTGCATTTTAATTTTTATATATTTTTTTTTTCTCCAGTCGCTCTTCTGTGTTTAAATACCAAATATAGCCTCGTGGGGGGGAGGGGGGGAAAGAGGGGAGGGGATGGAAATCTCTTAGAAGAATTTGAAATCTTGCTGGGATACGGGAGTGCTGCTGTTGCACGGCCCAGGAAATAGGACCGCGGTGACGGGGGAGAGAAAGGGAGATGTGCGGTTCTGACTGACTAGCGAAAGACTGGAGATCTGCTACTTCTCGGGAAACCCGAAGGTTGGTTTATTATGAGACTGTTGGTTTTCACTTTCTGCTCTTGTTTACGCTAAATCCCTCAGCATTATTAAGGAAAACCGAAGTGTTGCCCAGGTGTAGCTGGTGGCTTTCTGATTTTAAAGGTAGTTTTAATCGAGAAACTGATAAAAACTTTTAACGCGGAGGCTTTTGAGGCTTGAAACTGAGATGAAGCTACTTTTCTCCCAAACACTACACGTTATATGAGGGGAGCCAGGACGAAAGCGTCGTGTTTGCTGACTTCGATACGACTTCCCGGCACTCGGCACCCACGAGGGATGCTTCACGGAGCTTGATTGTTGATAATTTTTTTTAAAGTGGTTTCATAAAATACTTTTATGAATTAATTTTTTTTGCCGCTGTTGATACAGAAGCCAAATGACACGTGTGTTTTGAAACACAGTTCCAAATATATCCATCCCTCAACCCGGATTCTCGCCAGGAGACAGATAATCAGTGTCTAAGCAAATCTGATTTTACTGTTTTATGAACATTATCTGCTGTTATAGCAATATTATGTTGCTATAGATTGCTTTGTAGCGGTTCAGCAAGAAGGGAGATTTCCCACCTTGCAGGCCCCAGGAAACTGGATACTTGGTGTCACTTAAATGTTTTAACCGCATTGGAAAATGGGAGCTGCTACTAAGTTGGCGTTCGCTGTTTTTCTTATCTCTTGTTCTTCAGGTAAGTGAATGTTCCCGGTCTTACCTCTTTATATGCAATGTTTTGTGTCAGCACCTGAAAGCTTGAGGTAGCTTCATCGATTAGTACAAACGAGAAGAAATCTTTTTTTGTTTTATATAACAAATGGTTTTGAATGTCAGTGACTGTAACGACAGAAGCTATTTTCATCGTTACTCTTAAGAATTTATAGTGTGAGCACTTCAAACACTTGCAGCGTTTGGATTTCAGATCAATTGTGTGGAACAAACGTGAAGTACATAACCGCCTGGTGTCACTTAACAGTAATCCGGCAATGCAGTTATTAGCGTTTCATGGTATTTCCTTAAATAAGAATAACCCAACTGAAATACTCTTAACTTCAATTAGACCTCTTATTCCTTACCATTCATTGGTGAACGGCAATCTTAATTAATGCTTCATTAGTTTAGAATACTCAGTGTAAGCTCGTCCTTTAACGATGGTTAGGGGCGTGAGCATGTGTAGATGTACACCCAGAATTGAGCTGAAAAGGAATACTTTGGGGTTCTTGAGCAATCATTTGTAACGCTTTGTATTTTGCTACTCAGTAGGTCACTGCCTTGTAGTGCGAAAAAGCTATGCTACTTTTCTCTTTAAACTGCAGCTCAGCGTCCTAAGGAACTAGGGGTGTGTGAGGACTTCCCCATGCTTCTGTAGGAGGAAAATTGTTATGGCAGCAACCAGTGGTTGGGGAGAACTGTTGGTATACTTCTGTTTGAAGCTCCCATCAGTTTCACAAAAAAAGCCCAAACCACCCCTATTAAGAGCTATCTAGCTGCTCTAGTAGTAGTTACTTGGCAAGCCAGGCACTTTCTGCTTGGATTTGGAATGTGCGTACAGTCCTCTGTGTAGCTTGAGCTACACTTTTAATATTCTTGCAGAGTGTGCAAATGTACACTTGTTTAGTAGACAAGGCTCATCTTTTCAGTGTAGGTGGTGTGAGGGAATCTTGAGATCCATATAACAATGCCTTTTAAAATTTCAGTGTTAAAAGGTACAGGTTTTTGCTGAACAGGACGTTTTCTTGTGGTTAGTAAATGGATAGTCTAGTCTTATGTCTGTAGCTGTATTGATCAGTTCTGCGTATGCTAAATGTGCTGTGAAATGGCGAGCACTGCCAGAAATAAACCAGAAAAAATCTTTCCTGTTTTAACCAGAGAAAAAACAGAGCAGGTTAAGGACAGGCAGAAGGTTGTCGGTTGGGTTTTTTTAATTTTTTTTTATCAGGGTATACCATTTATTCCTCTTGGAACATAACATGTTTTCTTCTAACAGTTTTACCTTGCAGTAGAAAATACATCTTTCATCTTTTCCTCATGCTTTTTTTTTTTTTATTTTTTTATTTTTTTTTTAAAGTTACTCCAGCAGCATTCCTCTTAATTCAGGAATATGTTTTGTAGGGAAACTTTTTCCCCCTCAGTGACAGTTTCTGGAAGACTTGGTGCCATCTGCTCTTCCTGTCTCTCTCTTCCACATCCTCCTATTAAGATCCTTTTGCTTAGAGCACGGAACAGTGATCTTGTTGACATTGCCTATCCTACTTATTAAACAGAATGGTTAAGCAACAAAGGCCATCTTTTTATTTCTTGCTCGGGTTGTGCTCAGTGAGGTAAAACATGTTTCTTTTGCTTGTGAAGATGGAATTAATCTTTGCTAAATGAGCAGGAAACTGCAGTTTGCACTGCTTTTCATGTTAATGACATTGTTTTTGGTGGTTATTCCAGTAGTACACATGAATTGTTCTGGTATTTAACGGTTACTAAACTATTTTCTACTTGCCTAAAATTTTTGAGTTTCTGTAGTCCTGGTATAGGTCTGAAAATAAATTTAACAGTAAGTTTTTGTTTCATGTTTATAATGCCAAGATTATGTAAGCTTTTAGATTGCAGTACAGCAATGTTGCTTTTTTTAACTGTGACTTGTTTTGTTTTAAAATCATACCTGATGAATTGATTCTAATGTCATTGTTGGAATTGAAGTTTCTTTTTCACTCTTCAGTTTCAAAAATGTCTTCCCAGGCTGTATAATTAAGGGTCTTGACAATGGCTGAAGAAATCCTAGAATTCAGATATCTGGTTTGTCCTTCTCCAGTGTGCAGTTTTCAGCTACTCTGTGTGTGTAGGGGGGTGGAGATTTAGGTTTGCTGTGTTTATTAATTTATTTGTATATGGAGCTATTTTCTGCAGTTGTTTACATAGTCAGTTAGTACTGGTGTTCCTTAAAGAGGTTAAAATGATGTGTTTTTTTCCTATGTGGTGGGTGTGGAAGCGGTCTTCAGGTTGAGTACATTTTATTTTACTATCTGTAAATGCTGTATGAAATTCTGTAAGTGTACTTCAGAAGGATAAGAATTTCCAGTGCATCTCATAATTTTTGCTAGGAGATTGAAAGCTGTTTCCCTTTTCTAAGGGATTTGAAGAAGAGCATCTGTGTTATGTTTATTAGGCTTTAAAATATTTGTAGATGCTTGGATAAGAGTGGGTGTAGGTTTGCACCCATTTACACTGATTCAGGAGAATGAGATGAATGTGTATTAACTAAATGTTAAAACCTTGTACCCAGGCCAAGGTTCTCCCTGTGCCCTCTAATATACTTTCTTATGTAAACCTATGTGTGTTTTTGATTTAAGAAAGAGCAGAAAATCCAGAAGTAATACTAGAATGCTTAGGAACAATTGGATATGCTTCCTGTGCCTCTACTGTAGGTAAGATTATAGGTGCTTAAAGAATAAAAATCATAAATAGAATAGCTTGTTCATTGAAGAGCACTTCTCTTTAGCTATTTTCTGTGTTCTCCTCAAGGAAGTGTGCGTCTCTGTCCTCTGGTTTTGTAATTGCTGAGTTACACCTTAGAAATTTTGGGAACAGAGAATGTATACTTTCATACTTCTCTGTGGTGTTTCAGAATATATTGTGAGACCTCGCTTAGAGTATTGTATGCTGTTCTGATATCCTCACCATAAAAAGGACAAAGAACTGTTGGAACAAGTCCAGAGGAGGGCCATGAGGATGATCAGGGGACTGGAGCTCCTCCCTTATGAAGATAGGCTGAGAAAGTTGGGGCTGTTCAGCCTGGAGAAGGCTGCATAGAGACCTCATAGCAGCCTTCCAGTATCTGAAGGAGAGCTATAGGGGTGCTGGGGATGGACTGCTCATTAGGGACTGTAGTGGTAGGACAACGAGTAATGGGTTCAAACTTAAACAGGGGAAGTTTAGATTAGATATAAGGAAGAAGTTCTTTACTGTGAAGGTGGTGAGGCAGTGGAATGGGTTACCCAGGGAAGTTGTGAATGCTCCATTCCTGGTGGTCTTCAAGTCCAGGTTGGACAGAGCCTTGGGTGACATGGTTTATTGTGAGGTGTCTGTGCCCCTGGCAGGGGGCTTGGAACTGGATGATGTTAATGTCCTTTCCAACCCTAACTATTCTATTATTTTATATACCTCATGCAGCTGATAGGGGAGATGTTTGAAATAGTAGATTGTTCTCAACCAAAATCTTACATTGTGGGTTCTATGTAGTTTTTAACATCTCATTGTTCCTTTTATTACTCTTAAGCTCCGTATTTTCCAAACCATCATTTCTTCTGAGCTGCCTCCTCTGCCTTTGCTACCTGGTGGTCCATCATCAAAGTAGTTCTGCAACTCTGAGTCTTTTACATGGGCAAGACCTCTGTCTGTTAAAACTCACCTAAGCTAAATTCATGCTAAAAATCATCTATGCAAAAGGTTACACATCAGAAAAGTGTCAGTCCTCTTTCTTTCCTAATGATGGATCATTCTCAAGCCAGTCAGAAGGTCTTAAGTAATTTTGCTAAAGGAAATGGCACATCAGAGAGACCTTTGTAGTTGAAATTTTCACTACATGAAAAACATTTTATTCTTTGGTTTATTTTTCTTTTTTAACTTTCTGCCTCAAACAAATTTTTGCTAGGGGGGTTTGTTATTTTTTTTTTTTTTTTTTTTTTTTTTTTAAAATGGAATCATCCCCCCCTCGCCAAAAAATAAAATATCTAGATTGAGCTGTAAAGCTCAAGATACTGCCATGTCTTCAGAAGCTGGTGTTCTAAAGGAATTGTGAGGCGCGAGAGGTTAGTATTTAATTTTACTACTACAGTGTGGTTTTGATTATCATTTCATTATTAATTTGGTAACAGCTGAAATCCTACGAAAAGTTTAGAAGTGTTTGTGAAATTGTTGGTGTTTTCTCTTGTAGCTGTCTGTGATTGTGGTTGAACTGTAATCACTTTATTGCATAGGCAGAGCAGTAAAGCTATTCAGACTTAGTACTGCTGTTAAAGTAATCCCCTGCTCACAATTTCTTTTTTGTAAGACTGTACACTTTTTTTATGTTTGTTACCATTGGCCAGTGCCCCAGCACTCTTGATGTTGCTGTTGAGAGCAGGACTTGCAAACCTACTTAATGCTGTTTTCAAGCATAGATACTTTACATAGATGTATATGTTACAGAGTTCAAAAGTATCATGGCTCAAGGTTGATGTTATAACTTTGATTACAGATCAGAATTCTGTTATGACTATGTTATCTGTTAAATATTAGCAGCAGTTGAAAACCCTAAATCTGGGTTATGAGAAATAGCTGTACTTGTGCTAATGTAGTACTAGAGCAAGTAAGCATACTTCTAGTAGAACTCTACTGACAGATGTTTCTGGAGAGATGCTGCTGTGATGTGTTTATTTGCATATTTTCCCTCACAATTCTTATAGAAAAAGCTTAAGTTCGTCTTCAAATGCTGGATGTTATGCAGATTGGCAGGGGAAGGTCTTCTCTGTGAGAGGAAAACTGCTTTTTGCTATATGGGGGTGCATGAAGGTATTTACTACTATAAAGAATAAAAGTTTTCAGCTAGTTTTAATGGAGACTATTTGACCACCATTTCTTCCTCTTCTTTTTTCTTTTCTCTCTCACTTCAACTCTCTTCTCCCCCTCCCCTGAATTTGGGGATGAAATTCCTTAGGTGATGACTTCAGGTGATTTGCAAATGAGGATAGACAAATATGCCTTCCTTCCCCCCCCCCCTTAGATGGGGGAAAAGTAACAGTAACTTAAATATTTCTCATTTTTACTGATTCTACTTTTTTTTCCAGCCTTTTACACTTCTAATTTTGACATTGCCTGGCTTTGAGCTCCATAGTTTATTTCTTTTTGAAATTTGAATTCAGTTGTCTTTGAAATTGTCATTAGAAGGTTTATAGGTATGGTATCTGTATCACTTGAGAGATAAGTAGTCTCCTTTATTCACAGACAAATGTGGTGGATGTAATCTGCAAAAGTAGTCTTTTAGAGATATAGAATCCGCTAGATAGTAAAAGGCTAAATCAAGTTACTAACATCTACATCTATGCATTTCTTGAACACTTCCACCACTTCCCTGGGAAGCCTCTTCCAATACCTAATCACCCTTTCTGTGAAGAAATTTTTCCTAGTACCAAATCTAATCCTCCCCTGGCACATCTTAAGACTTTTTCCTCTTGTCTATTGCTTGTTACCTGGGAGAAGAGACCAACTTCCACCTTACTACAACTTCTTTTAAGGTAGTTAAAGGAAGTGATATGGTCCTGTTTCCCCCTAGCCTTCTCTTCTCCACACTAAACAACCCCAGTTCCCTCAGCTGTTCAGAATTTTTCTGAGCCAAGATATGGCAAGTCCTGGCTACTTATCGTTAGCAAATCATCTGGAGAATAATCATTATAATATGGCTGTAAAAGATAAAGGTTGACAAGGCATCTGGTTGTGGAAGAGCTATCTTGGTGAAGGGGAGATGCATTTTCACTACTTAATTAACAGAAAGCAGATTAATGCCAATATCTGCTTTAGCTGGTTGGAAGAATACATGGTCTGTTAGCTATCTGATGTTCCTGAAAATGAGAACTATTTTAAAAGATCAAGAAAATTGCAAATTTTATAGCCAAGTTCTTGTGTGATGAAATCTTAATGTGTTTTTGTTGCCTTGGTGCTTAAAATTCAACACATCTTACTTCCTGTTATTTCCATATGGAAATTTAAGTGTTACTGGATGCCAGTGGCTTTATGTGGCATCTCTTATCTTCTCTGCCCTGCAATGTCTGTGTGGTGGAGGTTTTCTTAGAAACAGTTTTTGACTACAGTACCAAACAGCAGAGTATATTTAGGATTAATCCCACAGAAAATGAATATTTACTGCCATATTGTTTACATTGCATATCTATGTGGCTAAGGAACTCCGATGTACATTGGATATATCAAATGCTTCAGTTTCTGGTGGAAAGATCAGAGAAGGGTTTATCTACTGCTGTAAATATTGTAATAGTTTCACAGTAAAGTAAGCCTCAATGAGTAAGGTCAACATTCATGGTTTTCTTCTGAATTTCCTAATTAAAGCTGTAACTGGAAGCAAGCAGTCTAGCTAGGAAAAAAATACTAGACAATTCATGTTCTAACTGGAGGAATAAATCTTTGGGTATGTGGTTAGAGATATTTGGAAAACACTTGGAAATGAGAGAAGCATTTGTGGGAAGACTACCTGTTCCTGCAGTCAGAAGCAGCTGGAGGTACCATTAGTGTTATTAGGCTGGGATGTATGGAGGATGGGTACCGGAGGTGTGAAGTACTTCCTTCTACCCACCTTCAGTTGGATGCTGTCACAAAGAACTGAATTCCTTTCAGATAGTTCACTGAAAGAATACACCTCTTTTTATCTTCCCCCTCCCTTCTGTTCCAGAGTTCTCCCAAATGAATCCTCTTTTCAAACTTGCAGTCAAAGAAGAGTGAGCTGTATGGCAGTCTTCACCTCTCTGTCTCTGGAACTTTCTCTGTGATGGTCCTCTTAATGAACTGTGCTGCTCTTGCTTTCAGGCAGAAGTTTTTTTTTTTATGGAGAAAATGAACAAGTGCCATATTTAGGATTTTATAGATGCCAGCAAAGGTCTGTATGACAGCTGTGTAACCTAAAATCTCGGTGACTTTACAGTGTAGCTCTGGAAGAACAGCAACACTAGTGTGTATTGCCAGCTCTGTTTCATTGAGATTTTTTGGAAGATAGAATAAGTATTGCTGAATTCTGAAAACTTGCCTTGTATAAGCACAGATATTCATGTATTCTACTGGTATCAATTGGTGTAAGATAATCTGTTTCAATTAGGATGCAGATTCAGTCCAAAATGGTAATAATTTCAGTGTTATTCTTGTTATCCACTGAAAAGGCTTGTTAGTAATAATTAAACTCCATGGACTTGGCCTTTGTATGATGTTGAGTACCTTTTGTTGGCAAGATGGCTATGTGGTGTTGAAATAATTTAACTAGTGAGATATCGCATTTTGAGATTCTTCATTTTGTTAAGCTGTAATTTCTAGTTTTAAGGATTTATATGAAGCTGTAATTAGGTGGTAATGCAGTTCAAAATGCTGAAAGCAGAATGTAATTAAAAGCAAACCCCTATATGCTCTTAAATGTTATGAGTATGTAGGAAATGACAAAATACTTTTTTTTGCCTTTATAACTGTATAATTACACAAGGGAAAGATTGCCTGTAGTTGGAGAATTGAACTGACTGAAAGGCAAGATGCAAGAGAAGAATCAACATTTTATAAATGCTGGATCTTAGCTAAAATGGAAACCGAGACTATTTCTCAAATTCCTTTATTTTCTGAACTCGAGATAGTCATCAACTAAGCTGAAACTCAGAAAATCAGCTTGTTTTGCATCTACAAGTTGTAGGTGTTGTTTTGTAATCTAGTTCTATTGTGTTTTACTGTCTTAATTAACTTTGACATAATTTAAAGCTAATATCTGAACATAAGACATCTAACTTCATCCAAAGGCTTTGTTTTCAGAAATTGTCTGTATAATTGTCTTGAAAACTGGGAATAAGAATCTGTATTGCTTAGAGTTTTGTTGCTTTTCTATGCCTTTAACTCCTTGTACCTTCATTCTTAAATGGAATGTGTTCTATGTATTGTTATTTCACCAGAAAAGAGTGAGTTTTTATAACTAAAGTTGTTGATTGTGTTTTGTTGTTGTGTTTTGTTGTTGATTGTGGTTTTTGTGGTTTTTTTTTTTTTTTTGTTTTAATGTATAGAATTGACTGTAGATCTGAAGAATGCTTGATCTGTGGCTTGTCTCTTTTTCTTAGTGAAATTAATCTGCAGAGTGAATGCACATACTGCTTTGCTGTTGGTGCTGTCCTGATACTGTTTTTTGCCAACTGGTGTCTAATGAGATGTCATGCAATCACTGCTTCAGGGATAGTGCAGGCAGGGGGTCAGTGCCAAGAGTCAGCACAGTCAAAACTAGCAGAATTCTTGCAGCTTCAGCTCACATCCTCATCTCATGTTTGAGAGCATGGAGTATATGCCATCGTATGCTGTGGAAACATTATAATGATTTATACTGGTTTACAGCTTAGCTTTTGTGGTACTTTGGATGTTCAAACCGAAAAATTGTCCCACTTTCAAAAAAAAAATGCAGAGTCAAAACGGGGAGGGGTGCACATATACGCGCACACACACACACACCAGCCGCAAAGCAACAACAACAACAACAAAAAAAAACAAAAACAAAAAAACAAACAAAAAAAAAAAAAAACAAAAAAACAAAAAAAAACCTCAAACAACCAAACCAAAACAACCTATTAACTTCTTTGGGACCAGAGCAATATCACATGGAGCAATGAGGAGGACGTCCATAGTCAAGTGCTATATGGAATGGATATTCTCCATCTGTGAGATGTAGCCTATGGTCCATTGAACGGTCATAGAATCATAGAAGGGTTTGGGTTGCAAAGGACCATAAGATCATATAGCTGTATGTCCCCTGCCATAGACTTGGACGCCTCACACTAAACTGTATCACCCAAGACTCCTTCCAATCTGGCCTTGAACACTGCCAGGGATGGAGCATCTGCAGCTTCCTTGGGCAACCTATTCCACTGCCTCACCACCCTTACATAAGAACTTCCTCACATGAGAACTTCCTTCTTATATCCAGTTTAAACTTCTCTTATTTTAAGTTTGAACCCATTACCCCTTGTCCTATCACTGCAGTCCCGAAGGGGGACTCCCTGTCTAGTATTCTTGGACCTGTTGTGATCTGCAGTATAGTTACATGATCTGAAGAAGAAAAATATGCCTGCTTTGTGTTTAAAGATTTTTCTATTATAGATTCATATTAAAAATTTTGAGGCAGGAATGATGCAGTTGATGGTTACTGTAATCTTGCATTCTACCCTTTTTCTAATGTCGCTTCGTAATAATGGCTCAACAGAAATTGTAGATTCCTGTTTGTAAGTAATTTTTTAAATCATAGCAGCAGAAATTTGTCTGCTTCATCAGACTGTCTTCTCCAGCATTGTGCCCAGAGCGAAGTATTGTCCACCAAATCCCCAGATTCTTTTCAGTAGGCCAAGTCTGACAGTTGCTGGTTGTACTGATGCATAGTGTGCTCCTTCCCAGGGCTCAGGGCGTCAAGTTTGTCCTTAAGTTTCCTGAGTTTCCTCTTGGCCCTCCCATCTAGACTGTATAGGTCCTTTTGAGTGACACTGCTGCTGTTGAGTACCCCACCCTCTGGCATTGTCCGCACACATGCTTGTGTGCATTACACCACCTCCTCCAAGCATCGATAGAGGTAGAAAACAAGAGGAGCCTAGGGTGGGCCCTTGAGGGACTGCTGGTGGCACATCTCACTGTAGATGTGTTCTGTATGTGAGTAGGTCTGTTCCAGTTGCACACTGGTTGTATTCTAAAATGTTATGGTTTGATTATATTTTGTTTAACTTCAGGTTGTGGCACATGCTCAGAGGGGACAGACCCTAACAAATTAGGCCTCAACCATTTGGAGTAAAATGAATCAGTAATGAGATATTATCATAGCTCATATGTGCCATATATGTTCTAAGGGCAAGATATGGAACCATGAGTAATTTGTGAGAAGGTTATTTAAAACCATGAGATTGTTTTGCTCCATTCCTGCTGCCAAATAAATTCTCTCCTCCCTAAATAAAACAGCCCCAGACTCAGTGAGGAGGGGCTTACTCATACTGGGAAACTGCCTATGAAAAAAAATACTTGATAGTTTCATGGAAATCTTCTGTTTCTGTTCACTTGAAAAAAATGTCAGAGACCTTCAAAGAAACCAAAGGTGCTCAGGTTCCACTTTTTGCTGGAGTAGAAATGGAATAGTTTTCTCACGAAAAATCTTGTTGCCACTCTATGCAGCTGTACTTTTCCATGGCCTTTACATTTTGCTTTATTTGCCGTACATCAGAATGTCTTTCGGTTGGCTTTTGACCCTTCTGAATCAGGGAACTGTACTTTTAACAAATTGAACTTAAATCCCCTTCTTGGTTCTCTCATGATGTGCAAATATTTCTATAAACTATTACTTTTTAAAGCAAATCCCTTGCCCTGTTGTGTCCCGTGAGAGTTTGTGAAGGCAGAAGCTTTTGTTCTTTTCTAGCATCCCTTTAATATCCTAATAGACATATGTGGCTTGAGAACACCTACACAGAGGCTGTATAGTAGATGATTTGCAAAATAAATTGGTAATCCAGCTCTTAAAATTAGGCAGAAATATGATTGTAAGTATACTCGTATATGGCATATCCTTAGGAGGACCATCTTATAATGAACTGTCATGAGGATTCAGCCATAAAACAAATTCAGTTCTTGTTGTTTGAGGTGTTGTTTTTATGTGGGTTTCTTGTTTGTTGGTTGTTTTTTGTGTTTGGTGGTGGCCGTTGTTTTTAAGTCTTGAGTTTAACAGTGATGGGAAAATGTGCCAAAAATGATATTGATACTACTCTAAAGATAGGTAAGAAAAGGATACTTCTTGGGTTTGTGTAGTCAGTTATGTCCTTCTGGTATCAAAACCAGAGGGATTTCCTTCTGTTGAGAATTTGCTGCTTCTCAGTGTGGTAGAAAGGTATGAATAGTAAGTCTTTTCTCAGGCATCTTTGAAGGGTCATTACTTAAAATTTGTATTGTATGACAATGTGAGATTGCATTTCTAGCTTTAAGTGACTTTCTTTCTTTGATGTAGTACGAAGAAAACTTTACAGTTTATGCATAATGATAAATACTGCATCATAGGATCATTTCATTGCTGGTGTCTTGTAGCTTTATTTAGGGTATTTAAGAAAAACTGATTGGGGAACTAGGAGACTGACCGTTCCTCTTCTCTGTGCTCTCTTCCACGTCCACGTACCCTCTTCGTCATGGAGTTACACTTCACTGTTGATTCAGTCCTTATACACCAGCCATTGTGGCTGTCTGCCATTGCGCTGTCCTGAACCAGCAAAAGTGGCTTGAAAAAGCAGCTTGTGAGTGGTACCAAACTCAACAGGAGCTGGGTTAAAAGATGGTAGGAGCAAGGAAAGAGATGGGTGGAATAAAGGCTGGCAGTGAGTCTGCGTGAATTGACCTAGGAAACGAGTTGTCAAGGGAAAATGATACATCAGGGTTGATGAATAGAGATGTTCTATGTGCACATTAGGTAAGAAAGGACAAAATTAATTACCTTTTTTAATAAACTTAATCTTTAAAAATTACTTCTCTTTTCAAAGTTGTTCTGAGGACCTCAGTGCATGTCTGTGTCACAGGATTTCTTCCCTTCCCTTGCTTTCTAAATATCTTCACATTGCATTAATCTCTAAGGGCCCTAGATTAAACATTTCCAGGCAGAAGAGCAGGCCACTGTCTCTTGCAACATTGCTTGAGGTGTACCTTTGTTCATCCTCCATTTTGCTGGTACAGAACTACTGTTGTTATGCATAGATGTATGAGGCTTGCATATGAGAGGAAGCGGGAATCTAGCAGTGAAAAGTTTTTGTGGTCATCATTCACTTAAGGGGAACTTCTATTGCACTTGAGGGTATTTCAGAGGTAGAAGGTGGCAAAGTTCCCATATTTATGGAGAGATGTCACAAACTGGCAGAGCTTGAACCTGCATCTGTGGAACCTGATACAAAGTAATAGGTGGTAAAAATAATTTTTATCTCTTTACTGGTAACAGTGAGGTAGGAATTAAATAGGAGGTTCAGACTGCTACAATGGCCTATAAAATCCAATTACATCCCATGTTTAAGAAAGCAACTTGGGAAGACTACTTGCCGCATAATTTTAGTATTGTCTGATTTGTGGTACTTGGATTTTAACCTCAAGTTGCCCTAGAAGCTTATTCTGAGCAAGTAGGCATAAAACTTTATGCAGAAACTCTGGAAAAAATCAGATCCATAGAATAGACAGCACTCAAGAATCTAGAAAGAATGTAGGTGAGGTACTTAAGGTAATGAATGTCACTTAGTAATTCCTGAATGTAGTGAATTCAAAACACTTAACACAGCATCAATAATCACATTTACAGAACCAGATGAGCAAGCCAGTGGAACCAGAGCAGTTGGGAATGCAGAGCAGTTATAAACAGTCATTGAAATTAAAAATGCCATAAACCAGAGAAACCTTATAAACAGCAGAGCATGCTTCCTGAAAGGAGAGATGTGGCTCTGACCAGTCAGGAGATTGTGGCACTTGCAGTTCAGCTGCTAACCAAATATTTGGGACCAGCTATCTAAACTCTTCAGTCTCTTGTTATGCACTAGCGTGAAGTAAGCTTCAGGCTTTCCTCAGCCATCATATTGCTTTTAAGTTTCCCTGAAACTCTGCATGAGAACTTTTTCAGTATTGAAGTCCAAGCATGGATAGCCAAAGTGAGATATATTAGTCTCTAGTAGCAGTATTTTGAAATTTGGGGTAGGGGGTGAACCCACAAAAAATACATGACTAATACTAATCCAGATTAGTTTCAGAAGCATGGAGGAATCTTATCTTAGGTGTTACATGAAACCTCGTTTTTTTATTTCTTCCTAGTCATAGTCTTTCCCAGCTTAGCCCAAAACCTGCCTTCCCTTTAAGAAGAAAGAAGCTGATGTTCTAAGGCCCAGGCTGCTGTTTCCTGTTCCTTTGGCTGCTTCCAATTAACTATGACAGTTAAGTTGCTTTCTGTTTAAACAAAGCAGAATTTTTAAACATTTTCTTCCCTGAGGTGAAGGCATCTGCTGAGGTCATCTAGGTTAACACAATGACTTACTGCAACCAGAAAGCAGAGGTCTAAATATACATTGGTTTCCTTTTCTGTCTGTTCCCTCTAGTGAGACTATTAATTCTTCTCCAGGGAGCATAATGTTCCTTTTGTATTTGCCTTTGCCAGCACACCTTTCTGTTTAACTCTACTCCATGCCCCAGTCCCTAAAAAATATTTATTTCATGCTGGAGTAGTATTCTGGAATTTCAGGAACTTAAGTGCCTTATGGAGAAGTCTAGTAAGTTCTGGAGGAAAGACAGTGTAAGTGTCAGTGGAAGCAGGCAAATAAAGCACTAGTGAGACTTCTGGCTCTCACAGTCTTCATATCCTTTTCCAAACTGATTTAGAACATTACATGCAAAAAGCATATTACCTCTTTTTGTTAAACTAGTCTTCATCTGACTTTTCATTGTGGAACATCTTATTCGTGCAAGAAAGAAGAACCCCAGTGAGATTGATGTGTGCTACCACTGTATTGTAGCCACAGAGGCTGTGGCAAATTGAAGTAAATGACTAAAGTTCTCTGGTCAGATGATCTTCAGCCCATGTGGAATCTGACTGCTCTGAGGTTGACAAGGTAATTGAAGCCTGGGCCCTCTCCTCTGAACTGGTGAGCTTTTACGCAAAAAGCACTTATGTGGGATTTCCAGTAACTGCCGCCTTCTGAAGAGTGAGCTGTCCTCTAGTACGTGTATTCCTTCAGAAAAAAAAAATTGGTTAGCTGAGTGGATGGCCTGAGGCCTGGAAGTATGACTGAATGGAGGCATTAAGTCTACAGATTTTAACTTCTGTTCGTGCTCTGGGTTCTCTACTGATTTGCTTAGGGATACACTGCTCAATGGTTAGGAGTCCTGTGTTCTTTTTTTTCTTTTCTTTTTTTTTTTTTTTTTACTGACTGTACAAGGAGCTTGGGTACCTGATTTCATGCTATTACCTGTCTTGGTCTCTCTGCATAAGTAATACTACTGTCAAATAAACAGTGTAAGAGAAGAAACAAAGACAGTTGGAATGTTACATCCGCTTTAACTGTAGAACATTAATTTAAAGTATATTTGAGATGAAGATAGGTGTCAGTCTGTGATTTCATTTGTTTTTTAGGAAAGCTTTTGTGGTAGGAAAGGTAGCTCAGACAAGCCTGGGATTACCTGCATTGTTTCTTAAACACCACACCAGTCTTACCACTCCTGATAGGACAGAAAAAAACATTCCTAAGAGTCTTACACAGGAAACTTGAGTCGCTGTTGCTGTTTGGCCACTGATTTACCAAATGTATGATTGAGTTGGCTACCTGTAGGTAATCATTGTCCTGGAAGGAAAACCAAAACACAAACCAAAGAGGGGAGAAAAAAAAAAAAGGCAAACAGTTTTTCTTCGGTACTCTTCTGGACTGTTGGGAGAATGTATTGCTGAAATAATTCCTCACTTGTGACAAGAGAAACACCTGTTTCTGCCTGAGCAGAAGCACTCCTCCATCAAAGACAGCACCTGGCAGTAGAAGCCCTTAGATATCTGTTTGTGAATATATCTCCCTTCCTGTGTAAGATACTCCAAAACCAACTTTGAAAGTTCTCCTGAGAAAGTAAGTGTCAGTGCAGTGGGGATTGCTGGCTCTCTGAAAGAGCATACAGCACTAGAAATACATCAGCATTCTGTCCAGAACCTTAACACCTGAAGAGGCTTTATTTTACTATTAAAGAAATGCATTCTCTTGGTTGTAGTAGATTTTTTTTTTTTCTCAATAACTAGGAGTAGAAAGTTACATGTGAGCACATATATAACTAATTCTGAACTAAATGTAAGCAACTTGAAAGCTTCTTAGTTGTTTTCTTTCTCTTGTGTCCTGAGAAGTCTAAACATTGCACTGGATGACTTGGCTTTTAAGTATCATTCTCTTTTAAATCGGGTTGGGAATTTGAAACACCCCAGAAACAAGTACTTACCAATGATTTTTCCATCTCAATCCACACCAGCGTACTCCTTTCATCTTGATATCTACAGAAATGCATTTCAGGCAGGGTTTTGGGGCTGAGCACCTCTAACTTGTCTTTGTTCTTGATCAGCCAGCTGTTTCACATGGAATCAAGTGAAGTGATTAATGAGGTATTTTGAGTAGTAAAAGTACAATTCAATGATCCATCATGAATAAATGTATAACTAAGAGTTTTGGAACATGTAGAAATAAAACATGGTCTCCCTGATGGACAAAATCAGGGAGGATAACTTCTTCAAAAGGGTTTAAATTTGATCTGGGTGGAATTTCGAGGTAAGTAATTGTTTATTGCTGAATACTCTTGCCAAAAGCTTTTAGTTAAACTTTAATATTTCAAAAGCATCAGACAACATTATCTTCAAAAGATATTTCTGATGAAAAAGTCAAGTTTGACATCCTCAGGACAGTGAGAAGGGAGTGCAGCAAGCTTGCTACCGTGGACCTCAAGAGAGCAGACTGGCCTCTTCAGGAACCTGCTTAGTAAGGTTAGATGGGATTCATACTTACTGGACAGAGAGGACCAAGGCTGTTGGTTGATACTCAAGGATCACCTACTACAAGCTCAGAAGTATTGCATCCCAACTAGAAGGAAGTGATGCAGGAGGGTCAGGAGACCTCCTTGGATGGATAAGGAGCTGCTGAGGAAAATTCAAGGGGAAAAAAGAGGCTTATAAAAGGTGGAAGCAAGGACAGGTGGCCTGGGAAGAATAGATGGATGTTGTCCAGGAAGCTAGGGATCAGGTTAGGAATGCTAAGGGCCAAATAGAATTAAACTTGGCTAGGGATGTTAATGGTAACGGGAAGGGATTCTATAGGTATGTAGCAAATAAAAGAAAGACTAGAGACACTGTGGGCCCCCTCTGAAAGCTCTCAGGAGAACTGACTCCCCTGGATTTGGAAAAGGCTGAGGTTCTTAATGACTCCTTTGCTTCAGTCTTCACTGACAAATGCTCTGACCGTATCACCCAAGTTTTGGAAGGCAGACGCAGGGACTGTAAGAAGGAAGACCCTAGGCCCATGTAGGAGAGGATCTGGTTCAAGACCATCTTCAGAACCTGAACGCACACAAGTCCATGGGACCTGATGAAATCCGCCCGCGGGTCCTGAAGGAGCTGGCAGATGAAGTTGCTAAGCCACTGTCCATCATATTTGAAAACTCATGGCAGTCAGGCAGAGTTTCTGACAACTGGAAAAAGGGAAATATAACCCCCATTTTCAAGAAGGGGAAAATGGATGAGCAGGGAACTACAGACCAGTCAGTCTCACCTCTGTGCCTGACAAAATCTTGGAGCAGATTCTCTTGGAAGGCACGCTG
>JASSUY010027915.1:0-15192 GCA_032466535.1 Forpus xanthops | reverse complement strand
AGGTTTACTGATGACACCAAGCTGTGTAGTTCGTTTGAAATGTTGGAGAGAAGGAATGCCATCCAGAGGGACCTTGATACGCTTGTGATGTGGGCTGATGCCAACCTTATGAAGTTTATCCATGCCACGTGCAAGGTCCTGCAGCTTTGTCGGAGCAATCCCAGGCACAGCTACAGGTTGGACAGAGAGGAGATTATAAGCAGTCCTGTCATACCCCAGACAACCGTATCCTGAGCTGCATCAAAAGGAGCGTTGACCAGGAGGTCGAGAGAGGTGATCCTGCCCCTCTACCATGCTCTTGTGAGCCCTCACTTGGAGTATTGTGTGCTGTTCTGGTGTCATCAACATAAAAAGGACATGGAACTGTTGGGAGAAGTCCAGAGGAGGGCCATGAGGATGATCAGGGGGCTGGAGCGCCTCCTTTATGAAGATAGGCTGAGAAAGTTGGAGCTGTTCAGCCTAGAGAAGAGGAGACTGCGTGGAAACCTTATAGCAGCCTTCCAGTGCCTGAAGGGGGCCGATAGGGATGAACTCTTCATGAGGGACTGTAGTGACAGGACAAGGGATAATGGATTCAGACTTAAACAGAGGGAGTTTAGATTGGAAATTCTTTCCTGTAAGGGTGGTGAGACACTGGAATGGGTTGCCCAGGGAAGTTGTGAATGCTCCATTGCTGGCGGTGTTCAAGTCCAGTTTGGATAGAGCCTTGGGTGACATGGTTTATTGTGAGGTGTTCTTGCTCCTGGCAGGGGGGTTGGAACAAGACGTTGTTAAGGCCCTTTCCAACCCTAACTATTCTATGATTCTATGAAAATTAGGCAAATCTGTGGTTTTGTGCAGGTGTGCTTATATTGAGCTGCCACCTCAATAGCAAAATGCTTTGTGACAGTTCATGAGAAGTAACTACTGTTTAAAATAATTTGTTTTCTCATCCGTTACAAACAGGAGAGAAGTTCTAGCCTCTGTGTTTGTATCTGAGAGTTTTTACATGTGTGGACGTCATTGAGAGGGCAACATTTTAGTGGACTGTTCTTTGCACTTGAGATTGCCTTTCAGGTAAGGCTTCTATTGTGTAACTGCTGACTCCTTTCGAAGAGGGAGCTGTCTTTCCCCTTACTAGGACAGGTTTGCACAGCCTGCCTTCTGCTGGACCCAGCAGTTGTGTGGGAGGAGGGATGGTGTTGAATCAGCAGTTATAATCTTGTGCAAAGTTCAGTTTGGTTCCACTTACCATATACTTTTGAAAAGTTAAATTGTAGCTCATATTGTGACTATCGGTGTTTCCTTTCCGTAGTCCTGAAAGGTTATTTAGGGCATGAAGGGGAATCAGAGATTGAAAGTAAGGCAGGTTTGGAACAGTTGTGTCTATGGTGATAGTTTCATGGGAAGCGCTGGTTAGTTAACCTGTGTCTGTGAGTTAGTCTTATAGATTCTAGGCAGAGTTAGTGTCTCAGTTCTCTTCTCCCTCTGCATGTTTGAAGTATACATTGTCAGCATATTCAATATAACATGCTGCTTGCTTTAAACTTGCTTATTCTGGATGGCTTTAGTCATCCTGGCAATAAAGACATTGCAAGTGGTATGGGTTAATCCAAAGTAAGTATCCTGGGTTCTTTTCAAGTTGCTTTGATGTTTTGAATCCTCTGCATCAAGCACCCTGATGTTGCTTGAGTGAAATAATCAAAACTAGTTTGTGTGTAATAGCACAGCCTGTGACTTGTACTTCTATACCTGAGTATAGATTTCTTTTCCACGATCTGAAGAATCAGGCATTTATAACTTTTGGTTAAAAATACTATATTTCTAGTTGCCTCACCTATGTTGATGATGGTCTAAAAAGTTTCCTCATCCTTTGTACTGTGTGCAGCTGTTGAGGTGGATATTCAAGGAGTTCTCTTGCCAGCTTTCCCAAAGTCTTAGTCAACATGGAGCAGTCTAGGCCAGCCTGATTTTCCAAAATGCTGTGAAACCAGAAACTCAGGGTAATTACTTAGTATTAGCTCATGGTACAGTCCATGAAGAGAGGTTTATTTGCCTCTTACTTTCCTGCCTCCATGTACAGTAGGTGGAATAATCTTTCTTAGGAATCCTGTGAGAAACTGGCATTATAAACAACCATGGAACTTCTACCATGGCTTTAGATTGTGAAGTTCTGGTGAGTTTGTACGTTTTAGAGAATGACATTAATAGGCAGAATTATAACTTCTTTTTGTAATGTTTTGTGCAGCATAACTGAAAAATTGTCTTTTTCCTCTCCTACCGAAAATCTGTTGTATTCTGGTTATTTCTTGTGAGTGTTGTTGAAGACAGCAGAGAACTTGTCTCGCATGTGCCCTCAGGAAGAAACCAGTGGAGTGTCTCTTTGATGGTCTGTCCTCTTACCTTTGATAGGAAGGAGAGGCGGGGCACGGGCGGTGCTCATGGAAAATGTGTTTTGGGAACCCTGCTTGAGAGTTTTATTGCATGGAACTTACTACATTCTAATAATCAAATTTAAGACTGTTATTCTGTTAATATGTGGAGAGACTATTTGATGTAGTAACAACATGCATGTTCTGGCTTTCACTGTGTTCTTGAATGAGGAAGAGGAGGAGGTCAAAATCATATTTGAAAGCACCTTCAGGTTTTTAGGTCAATAGATGTCCTTTCCTTGTCATGTAAATTTAGAAGACAGATTAACTTCTAGTAGCAAGTGCGGTACTTTATGTGAAAGCTTTTGTTTGTGGTGGTGTTTCTTCTATCGCATACATCCCTGATTCATCCATATATTCATCCTGACATAAAAAAAAAATAAAGACCCGATAGTAATAATTTACATTTCTGTATCTGCAGTATGATAAAAGTTGAATTTTCTTTACAAACCAAAAGTAGCCTTTCTAGTGCTAATTATTCTGTCAAATTTACCTAATTAAAATCAAATGCAGTAAAATCTTCTGCAGCCAAAACCCATCCCATGTTTTTTTAGGGGGTTTTTGGTGTTTTGTTTTTTTTTTTTTTTTGTTTGTTTGTTTGTTTGGTTGATTTTTTTAACTTATAGTACTGTAGTGGAATATATCAGATAAGCAAATTGAGCAGTTGGCCAGAAAACAGATTGTCTTGGTGTGGCACTATGAGGTGGCCCAGTTAAATAACAAAATAACACCATGCTTTTTATTATTGTACACTCATTGCATGTGCCAGTCCAGTGTGCTTTTGTTTGATGCTTCCTGCCACCAGCCTACTGCCTTGGCAGCTTTGCAGAACATGCCTGCGAACTTCTGTCTTCTCTTCCTGAGGAAGCAAGGAACCTAAACCACAGTATATTAGGTTATTTCTTAGAGTACTCCACAGGTCTCAAAAAGTGTGCAGAATATCCTTTTGTTAAACTGCATTTTATGAGGTTAAAGTTAGCCTAAAAATAATTAAAATGTGGTGTTGGTAGGCCTAGAGATGAATTAATTCCTTAAATAGATCATAGGCAAATGAACTACAGCACTAGAGGAACGCTGCAGGGCTTTAAGATGCTACTGCTTGCATGTGCAAGAAGAATAAAACACAGGTGGTTGCCATATGTCAGTGAAGTGTTGAATGCTTTAACTAAAGATAATATTGCTAGGTGAGATTACTGCTGAAAATGTCTGGTTTGAAGCTTTGACTTTTAAAAGTGAAGCTGACAAATGGATAAGGATTCAGAAAAACTCTCAAGAATAATCTTTTTGTCTGCAAATCTTGTGTTATTGAGGGACTAAGAAATCTCTGCCAGTTCAGTTTAAGAAAAAACGTAATGGTTGGCAATTATATACAGTGAGAAGGGATTTCTGACTTTAAATATGTTAGAGTATTAAATATATCCTGGGGGCTATGAGGTTGTTTAAAAAGTTGTGAGCTTGGTACAGAAGTTACTGGTTGGAGTTCTTTGCTCCTATGGGTTTAAAATGTAATTTTTCACAGTCTTTGTCTAAGGTTTATAAGATGAGGGTTTTTTTTTTGTGGTTATGTGTCTCTCAGGGTCTTGTTGAAGATTAGATTGTATGAAAGCTTTGACAGAAGGGCAAACTTTAATACAAGACGCTTTTAATAAAAGAAGTTGTGGTTGCTAGTAGGTAGACAAAATCATAAGTGAGAATGGACCAGGAGAATAGACAGATATACACAGGAATAGATTATTTTTATATTTAAGGAGGCATATTAAATCACGTAAATATTCTATTTGTAAATATACATCACCTTTTCAATTTTTAATTCCCCTTAACAAATTAGGAGCAAGATAATTATTTTATAGAAAGAAAATGTAAAGAAATACGATTTTTTATATACTCAAGTAATTTCCAAGGTTAGTGTAAGAAAGCTGTGTATAGAAAATATCTTACATTTTATTGCTGCCTGCTGAGTTAGTCTTAAATGCAGAAGAGCAAATCAGAACTTAATTCAATATTTAGAGACTTTGCACTTTATG
Organism: Forpus xanthops; assembly: GCA_032466535.1. Lineage (NCBI taxonomy): Eukaryota > Metazoa > Chordata > Aves > Psittaciformes > Psittacidae > Forpus > Forpus xanthops. Next base: position 10,757 of record JASSUY010027915.1, on the reverse strand, counting down.
CCAGCAGTCCAGAAGTAATTCTGTTGTTATTCAGTAGGTTTCCATACAAGTAATTTCTTCTGTCCTGAGGGTCCCCAAGTCCTTTATCCAGGGAACTATGCAAGTGTATTTAAAATTACATTAGCTTATTTCAAAGTCAGTATAATAGCTTTGTAACCAATGATAAATATCTAATTTAAAGGTAATTAAAAACGCTTGTTATATATATGCATATGATTTTTAAGTAAAAGTTTTTTTCTGCTTGCTTAGGAGGTGATAAGATTGTAGACTAACTGTGATTAATGTTCTTTGCAGATGTTGCTTTATATGCTTAGGCTTTCAGAAGTAAAGCAGTCTAGACTGTCTGTCTGCATTCTCCTACAGCTTTGATCTTGATTAAAACTGATTGTATTACATTTATCTTCTTTTCTTGAATGCCAAAAAAATATCTTTGAATGTGTATATACAAAGATACTAAGTGTCTTCTTCAAGTACTGTAAAAATTGAACGTTTTTATATGTTCTGCAGGTAGCAAAAATTGTTATTTTCTATGTTGGAAGCCTATCATTTGACTTATTTCAGATACAGCAAGCGTTGCTCACAATGCTAGTTAAATTCATAGGGAGTGAATCAGGTTAACATTAAGGGTTGGGTGGGTTTTGGTGTCTGTATCATGTGTCCCGTTGTCTCGTCCCCCCCCCATCGTCCACCCACCGCCAAATATACATCTAAAGATAGGTGATGGCTTCTTTGATCTTATTTCTGCAGTCATCTGTATTTCTGTTAGGTCTGATACTAGTGGTCTGTTCATATTCGTTTCCTTCTATAAAACAAAAGTTTTGCTCTTCCTAACCACGACCCTTGCAGCTCAGGGTGATTGAGCCATACCACTTTAAGCTGTGAAAAAGGGACAAGCACAGCAGTGACACGCAGAATACCCGAACTGAACAAAATTTATCAAGGACTGGTATGTGCCCATTGTATGGCAGAGGAAAAGATCTGAAAGCATAGAGTTTCTCATGTCTTTGGCTTTGGATTAAATGTTTCACTGCTTTGGGAGTTGATCAGTTCCTCACTTGTGCGCACTAAGTACAACTGGAACAATTTTTCAAGATTTGGAATAATCAGATTTTCTGTTTATTTGCTTATTTATCATTTAAAAGGTGCATATGACTTGAGTTGTTGATATATTTTATGGGGAAGTTTTGTCTGTGAAGGTAATTCTTTTAATACTGGTAAATGATTTGATGGTCAGTCAGGAAAATATTTTGGGAAGTTCCATTAAATATTAAACCAGATAGGGTTTATTTTCTGTTGTGACTTTTGTTGTTCCCGCAACTGAGTGCTCTGTGTAAATCTGTTAGAGTTTATGAAACATTCATAGTTTTCAGACTGCAGTAGTGTCTTAAATGAAAGTTTCAGAACATGGTTCCATGTACTCAAGTATGAAACACGGAGAAATAACTAGATAAAAAGTTAAATAGTACTTGCATGTCATAAGACACTTGTAAATCTATTGTAGGAAACAGCGATTTGTGTGTGCTCTGTACTTTGCCATTACCTAATTTTTCTTTTTTCTGACCTCTAACTCTACAAAGCTATAACTTTTGATTTTGCTTTGGCTTTCAATGATGTGTTGGGGGTTTTATTTATTATTTTTTTAATTCCATAACCATAGTATTTTATAAAAAAAAAAGAATTTTGTTCGCATTATGGAAATCTGTAATCTGGTCTGAATATATACATAGTGATCAGAGGAAATTAATTACGCTATTTTAATACAAGTCTCACACAGCAAATTTGCAATTCTCCCTGTTTTAAAAGCATTACCCAGAACGTAATTCATGTACTGGCTTAACCGGAGTTGCCTTCCTAAATGTAGGTATCTCCATAGTTGAGAGCTGTGTAGGATTCTCTTATAGAGATCTGAGCTTCCTGAGAGTAATTTATTAATAAAATTCTGGTAAATTATCATAATACTTTGAAGTTGCATATTGAAAAGTTAACCCTAAAAATTTTATACATCTTGTAACAAACGGATTTTTAAGGCTTTCTTGCAAAGTTAAATGAAGTGAAACTAGTTTAATTGATCTTGTTAAGGCAATTTTTTTCATAGATTTGCATGCTATAAACTTCTTTAAATAGTTCAGGATAGCTGTGTCAGATATGGGCTATGCAGTCAGTGTATGCAGTACCGCAATTTAGCTTGATCATGTATTGCCAAACGTGAGTTACTAAAACAAAAGAAATCCAGTAGCAGTAAGTTTTTAGTATGGTTTTGAATACTTTTAAAACACGCAGGGAAGAGTGATCCTGTTGACTTGAGCATTACTAAGCATATGTGCTTCATTCTTAAATGAAAATTTAATTAGATATGTTAAGTATTAAATGTTTGGGTGTTTGAAGCCTTTATAACATGACTTCAATGTCTTTGTGCTTAGATGTAATTCTAGCAATAACCTCGAGTTTCTAAAGGGTAACTGGTACTTTTTTTTTAAGTAAGAGATTATAGATTTACGTCAGATTTTAGGTTTTCATACACAATCACAAATAAGAATTCTTTTGTATCCTTCCCCCCCCCCCCAAATACTTGATGTTGGTAGGTTATATACATAATCTTCCAAAATGTTCTATTTATGCATTTTGGGAAATAGGGAGATGATTTACATATCACTAGATCTGCTGTTCACTCTAGTAAAGGAGAAGGGTATTTCCATACTGTTCTTCCCAATGTATAGGTTAAGCCACAGCAACTCTAAGTATTTTTTAGTGGAATAATATCAGTAATTTTCATTCACTATGAAATTTCTTTTGAGAAAACTTTCTGGAGATACTGCTATTTCTTTTGCCGCTTTATCAGGGGTAGACTTCAGAAGCCTGTGTAGTTACTGTGTTGTACACAAAGTGCTGTTGTATTTATTTGGAGTTAGTTCATGTATCACTGAGCTCTGATGATATTTTCAAATACCTGTTTGCCTTGCTTCAAACTGAACATGAAACAGCCTTAGAAAAGGCTATTTTTTTTTTCCTCTTAACTAAAACACCAAACATGAAAACATAAACTATATGTAAGTGCTTGTAGGCAGGTAGAAGAAACAAAAGCCGCTATCTTGGATTGCTTTTGTATTGATTTGATTCTCATGTTAGATCAGTGCTAATTTATTTAAGACAGCTGTTGCATCAGTTACTGCATTTAACTGTTGTTGAAGTTGTCCAGTATGTAGCATTTTCATAAAGTCGCTACCATAAACTTATGCTGTAGAACACTGTTTAAGAGCTTTATGCACTTGCTATGAAATTTCTTCTTTTTCTATTCATTCTTAAAGCTCTGACCACAAATATAAAGCAAGTTAAGTTTCAGAAGGTAGTATCCTGACTTTAATGATCTCATTTTGGTTTTGAGATACTTTCTTTTTGGACTTGTTCTTCTGGTTGTTGATCTTGCTCTTCTGGGTGAATCAGTAATAATATCAATAAAGTGACCAGTGAATAGCAAAATCTGCTTAATGAGAATGCAGAAGGATAAAAAAAAAAAAAAAAAAAGGGGGCGGAATAGTCTAATACTGAGCTATGTTAGGAGATTGCTTTGTTCCATTTTTTTATCTTGTGAATCAAAATAACTGAAGTTTTTGACAGTTTGCTAGTCATTTATTTCATAATTTATTCTGCATGAAAACTGGCATATTAATGGTTTCTGATGAAGTTCTGTCAGCTCTCACTTCCTGAGGGAAAGCTCACTTTGATATAGTATCTTTGAAGCATGAAAAGGTGACGATGGGGGTTAAAAGTAATGAAGTATTGAAATTACAAGCATTGCATACCCACCATGGCATGGGATTGGAACTAGATGATCTTAAGGTCCTTTCCAACCTTTCTGTGACTCTGTATATGGTGGAAACGTTTGCTTAATGTCAATTCCATAAGAGTTGGACTCTCAGTTTCCCTGATCTTCTGTAGAAAGTAAGTCTGGAACTAGGTGCTTTAAAAAATCCTTGTACTCTTCCATCCTTTGGTCAGTTCCCAGATCATCACTGTTGATCTTGAAGATGAGTGTTGTGGCTGATAGAGAGTTGAGCTGTGGTGTACTGTGGCTGGAGCTGCCTCTGTTATTGAGTTAGAGCTTGAAACTAAGCAAGTAGACTTAGGAGCTGGAAAGCAGGAATAGAGTGTGTGTTTGCAGTATCAATGGTGTTCTTGTCCTTAAAAATGTGGGTTGTTTCAAGCTATGTGAATGGAATTTTTATCATAATCTTCAGATTGCAGTCTGATACAGTGAGCAAAATAAGGCAGCCTGAGAGGGGACAACCAGAAAATCATTTCAAGTAGCTAGAGGTAGAGAAGCAGGTTTTGCTGGATTTTTTTTTTTAATACAATCAATACTGATTTCAAAGCATAGAGACAAAATTTTAAATTCTTTCCAGTGTAGAAAATGCTTGGAATTTTATATAAATAGGACTGGGCAGTAGAAATGGAATTAGATAATACAGCAGAGTTTGAGATTATGCATTTTTTGGGTTGTTTTGTTTTTTTTTTTTGCTTTAGGAAGAGGGTTCAGCAGTCAAACATATTAGCATTTTTATGATTATATGTATTTACTCAGATATGTAATGCTGCAGTCGACCATTTATTTAAGTTTAGTGGCTGAAGGAAGGAATTACTTCCACCCGTTTGTGCCAATTCAGCTGTTTGTGAGGCTATACAGCAGAGTCTGCTTTTTTGATTGCACTAGAACTTAAAAATGTATTTCAAAATATGGTCTTGCATTATGACAGATACCATGAGCTACTAATGTGATTTGGCAGTGATGCATCTAATCCTAAAATGCTTCTGAAGGAGTATTTTCATAGAATCATAGAATGGTTTGGGTTGGAAGGGATCTTAAAGGTGACCTACTTCCAACCTCCCTGCTGTGGGCCAGGGATACTACCCACTAGACCAGGTTGCTCAAGGCCGTGTCAAACCTGGGCTTGAGCACTGCCAGGGATGGAGCAGTCACAACTTCATTGGCCTATCTATTCTAGTGCCTTACCACTCTCATAGTGAAGAATTTCTTCCTTATGTTTGACCTGAATCTCCCCCCTTTTTAAGTCTGAACTAATTACCGCTTGTTCTATCACTACAGTCCCTAATGAAGAGTCCCTTTCTGGCATTCTTGTAGGTCCCATTCAGATACCAGAAAGTTGCTGAGGTCACCACGCAGCCCCCATTTTCTCAGCCTTTTTATGGGAGGTGCTCCAGCCCCCTTATCATCCTCACAGCCATCCTCTGGACTTGCTCCAACAGTTCCATAACCTCCTTATGTTGGGAACACCAGAACTGTACATGGTTCTCCAAATGGGGTCTCATGAGAGCAAAGTAGTGGGATAGAAACACCTCCTTTGACCTGCTGGTCACACTTCTTTTGATGCAGCCCAGGATATGGTGCAAACAAACCCAGTGTTGATACCAGACAAGGCTTTGGAAATATCTTAAGTACTGAACATCGTTCTGGCTGGACTTGGAAAGGCCTACTGTTGTGATGAGGTAGCGAAATGAAAAAGGGAATGAAAATGAAAATACAAAAATGCCCCTGGGTTGCTGTCTGTGTGGACTCAAGATTGAAGAAAAACTCTACAGTTCTCTGTAAACATGTTGGAGAGTTAAAATAAGGGAGGGGTAAAGAAGGTTTTTCAGCTCAGTTGAATAGGGGAACCTGTAAAGGCTAGTACTTGATCCTCCTTTTTCCCCGCCATGTTATTCTGTTTGTCCAAGGTAATCCCTCTCCCTGCTTACACAAATCTGGAACCTGTCTTTCATACTGTTTAGCTGCCATCTGGACAATGGCAGCTGTAGCTTGTCTGGATTTGCTGGTCAGTGTATGTCTGCTCACCAGCCAGACAGCTACTCCTGGCAGTCAGCTGCTGGCTGAGCCAGGCCAGGCAAATAGCTTAGCAGTTTAGAAGTTTTCTGGGCCACTTTTAAGCAAAAGAGTATAGCTGATGTAGTTGGCTTTTTATATTTTTTTTTTTTTTTTTTGTAAAAAGTGAAAACTGATTGTAAGGATCTTTAGGCTGGTAACCAGAAGATTCTGTGGTTGTAAACCACAGAAAAAAGTGAAGCATAATGAAAGCAAAATAATTTTACTTTAAATAAGAAGCTTGATCAGCATGTGAAGGGTAACTGTAGTGTTTTTGCTTGCAGTAGCACAGAGTGGGGCACAACACCCACAGGGAGACTTGCTTAAGATTCTGAGTTTAAGGCAAAATTGCACTGATCCTGTTGTCTTTTAAATAGTTACATAAGGTCCTGAAAGACAGGAAAAGAAGTGGGGGTAGGATGCATCACATGGAGGAAACATGAAATGTGAAGTTGGATGTTTGCCTCATAGATTCCTTGACTATGTTTTTGTTTGGCTTTCTGTGTGGTTCTGTTTTCTCCGCAGTCAGACTGTTAAAAAATGTGCATTGAACTTTACTAAGTTCACTAAGCAAAAGGTGTATTTTTTTTGTAATTACCATTACTTAACTCTTGTGTGAAGGGATTTTCCTTGCAGAGAAGAGGAGAGGCTCCTTATTTTTCATTATATATACTAGTGAAATGCTGATGCTGATTGTATCCAACAGGATTTGGGAAGATGTATGAAACAGTACAGGAAAAGAGTTGGAGAAAATTTCATTCACTGTTCTTGTCTGGCATATAGTCTAACCAGGTGAGGAAAGTTAAAGACGAATAGAATTATTATGAAGCTTGTTTGTTTGTTTTGTGGTAGGTTTTTTTTTTTTTGTTTTTTAAGTGAACAGTATGGTAGCTGTTCCCATCTCCATGAGGTTGCAGGAATTTCAAACTTTGATTTTAGAAGGTTCTTAAAAATATTTCATAGTTCATAGTTCAGAAGTTCTTATAACATTTCATAGCTCTGAGAAGAACTTGTGCAAATACCAACCCTGACATCAACTTATCTTTGGAAAGTAGCGTGGTTGATAAGGGTATGAAGAAGAGCCTCATCTTTTGAGCTGCCCTCTACATTAGGCAAGTGCTTGTACAGAGGCTTTGACTGGATATGCAGGCCCTTACAATGAAAGGTATCTTGTATCTGGTGTGCTGCAGCACATGCGCTGGCAGTGAAGCACTGCAGGATTCCACTTACCGCTGATCTTTCAAATCAGTTGAACAGCTATGACAGGTATCTGAGAGCATTGCTGGAAAATTCACTGTCAGGCCTCAAAATAGAAATTCTGCTAGTTGCTACCACCAGCATGATAGTCATCCTTCAAAAGGATTCATATCTTCTAATCTAGTTTTTATATCCTTAGGTAGTTTATTTAGGCTTTAGTCTGGGAATGTGCCTACTGGTGAAGTGTATTACTACTTCAGTTTAATAACAACATTCTGAGACTGTGTGGAAATGGTATTACTTGAATATGAGCAGCGAGAAATCATCCCCACCTATGTCATGGGCAGCTGCCTTATCTGAGCTTCATCCAGAGACACTTGTAGGTGATGCTGCCTAGTCAGGGTACAGTAGAACTCCAGTTACCAAGTTTTTAATTTCAAAAACTGAATTTTCATTTGAGTTCTTTGTGGTTTTTTTTTTTTTTTTTTTGTTTGTTTGTTTGTTTTTTTGTTTTTTTGTTTTTTTTTTGGTTTCTTTGATTTTTTTTATTACATTTATACCTGCATACAATATTGAGAGCCAGTATTCCTGCAGGAAGTGACAGGAAGGGATCTGTAAAGGTGAGCAGTTGTCACTTTCATCTGTGATGTGTTCCTTTTTCTCTTTTCAAATTTTAGCTGACTTGAACTGGCTACACCTTTGAGGTCAGTTACTGTGGTTGTTCTCTATAGTGAATTATTTTCTTTAATTTTTCCCTCCCCTTCTGTTTGTGTTTGAGGTTTTGTGCTGGGGAGAGGAGTGTAATCCAGACTGGAAACTCTGTTTTTAGCATTAGTGCCTGTTTCTCTTTGGTCTATTTTTTCAACCTCTAAATCCTGTAGAATTTAAACTTTTCTGGGAGTATTTAGCCCTGTGTTCCTTGTAGTAGATTTTTACCATCTCATAATATTCTCTCTGTTTTGTTGGGGCCAGAACATTTCACCAGTAACATCTATAAAAACTACCAGCACGTATGAGGTGAGCATAGTCCCAAGGCTATGCTTCAAAAATCCCAAACAGCCGACAGAATCTTTCAAGCTTTTTTTCCCCTACAAAATCATCAGATGATAGATGAAAAAGTTTCTGGTTTGTGCTGTTCACACCTTGCAGTGACAGGAATGGCATGTTTGAACTTGAAAACATCAGTCTGTGTTTTTGTGTGTTCCCTTGAAGTCAAGATGTGTGAAAAATAGCACTTAACTTTGTATTTCTAGAGATTCCCAGAGGATGACAGTCTTTTATTTCAGAGGTAGCTAGCTGATGCTATAGATGCCAGTTGTGCCATTAATGGTACCTTAATTTCTACTCAGAGAATGTAGCTGTTGCCTGCCCCTTTTTCTCAATTTTCTGCCACATGCTTTGCTCTGAAATTATTTTAGAAAACTTAGACCAGAGGCCTGGATTATTTTCTTTTTTCCCTACTTCCTTAAATCCAGTCTTAAATAAGGTATTTGGAAGTACAAGGCAGAAAATGGAAGAAGTCTGCAAAATCTTATTATGACATTATTAGCTTCTTCTAATAAGAAGACAAACTGCTTGGAAAGACTATGGAGAGGAACATGTGTTGCAGAAGCAATTTCAGCATCTTTTTTTTCCTTGAGCAAGAATTCAGTGAGATTTAGATGCCACTGTTACACCTCCTGCATAGCCTGTAAATCATGAGTACTCCATGATTTGCAATTGCTCCCCTTTGATTACATCTGCTTTAATCACTCAGTGACATTAGTTTAGGTGGTAGCATGGAGTTTCCAACTAACAAGTCAAACTCATCTTTACTTGCATCCTTTTCTTTGAATTGCGGCCTTACCCTTTAAAGATACTTCCCATTAGTTCTGCCACCATTATTTCTAAAATCTCACATTTCTGAGTACTGTAGCTCTTTGTTTAAATAAAGAGTTTAATAGTCTCTCTTAAATTCTATGATCAAATATTCTTCTGGAGAAGTTGACAGAATGAGTTCACAGTTTTATAGATGCACAGGTTTCTTCAACATGGCTGATTACTGAAGCTTGAACTTTGAAAGGTCAAGTGGCCAATTTGCATAGGGGTTCACAGGTAGAGAGTTTCTTCTAACTTGGATGTTTAAGAATGTCTTTTCTATAGATTGCAAAATTCTGGTTCTTTCACTGGATTGTATCTAATGTTCTGTTGTAGGTCATGTATGGGTAGCATTTTGTACTGTAAAGTGGCGTTTCATTCACAAAATTGTACAAGTTGTGTGATGCCTAAGTCTGCCAAATCTCTCTTACTGGAAATGCTAAACGTTGATGAGATTAAGAATGTCAGAGTGACCCATTGCTTACACTCTAAAGAGAACAAGTGATCTACTGAAGTGGTGTGCAGAGTTCTTCAAGAATGTATTAGTGCTGTAGCTCACCTCAAAGACTGCTGCATTGTGCATTGGCTGTTTAATGTCAGAAAAAAGCTAATGAATGGTCCAACTCCACCATCCATTGTCAGAGCACCAGCTTTTGGATCTGTGACAGAAAGAGAGATCAAATACTATGTGTGCTGCTGATTAATTTCAAAAGTAAAATGTGCATATTTATCTGATGTTGGTTTAGAAGCCCTCTTGGATCCAGAAGCACTACCTAACAGTTGTTGAGTAGCCTGATTTCAGAAGCAGATGAATAGTTTTTTATGTTGTTAGGGATAGGCTGGAGAGTATGGAACTCTGTCTGGGGACAGGTAAGCAGTCAATAGAGATTTTCTGGGTCAGGGTTAAAGGGAGAACAGCGATGGGAGACATTATTGTGGGGATCTGGTACAAACTAGCTGATCAAGAGGACTCTGTAGATGAAGCACTCCACAGACAGGTGGGGACAGCCTCATGCTTGCAGGTCCTTGTCCTCACTGGGGGAATTCAACCACCCTGATATCTGTTGGAGGGATGGTACGGCCTGGCACAAGCAATCCAGGATGTTCTTCGATTGTGTGGAAGACAGTTTCCTTCTGCAAGTAATAGGGGAGCCGACAAGGAGAGGTGCCATGCTTGACCTCATGCTCACCAACAGGGATGGGCTGGTTAGAAGTGTGATGTTCCAGGGCAGCCTTGGTTGCAGCTATTACGAGATGGTCACGTTTAAGGTCCTCAGAAAAATGAGAAGAGCATGCAGCAAGCTCACTGCTCTGGACTTCAAGAGAGCAGACTTCAGCCTCTTTAGGAACCTGATCAGTAAGGTTCCATGGGATATAGCCCTAGAGGGCAGGGGTGACCCAAGACTATTGGTTGATATTCAAGGATCACCTACTACAAGCTCAGAAGTATTGCATCCCAACTAGAAGGAAGTACTGCAGGAAGGTCAGGAGACCTCCTTGGATGGACAAGGAGCTGCTGAGGAAAATTCAAGGGGAAGAAAGAGGCTTATAAAAGGTGGAAGCAAGGACTGGTGGCCTGGGAAGAATAGATGGATGTTGTCCGGGAACTTAGGGACCAGGTTAGGAAAGCTAAGGGCCAAATAGAATTAAACTTGGCTAGGGATGTTAGTGGTAACAGGAAGGGATTCTATAGGTATGTAGCAAATAAAAGAAAGACTAGAGACACTGTGGCCCCCCTCTGAAAGGTCTCGGGAGAACTGACTCCCCTGGATTTGGAAAAGGCTGAGGTTCTTAATGACTCCTTTGCTTCAGTCTTCACTGACAAATG
>JASSUY010027913.1:0-20158 GCA_032466535.1 Forpus xanthops | reverse complement strand
GCCATGGCCCGCCCGGCTCCCCCGGCAGTACCACCGCCTCCGGGGCCGCTGGCCCGCGGCTCGCTCAGCCTCCACCGCGCCTACCTGCGGAGCCCGCTGGGCCTGCTGCGCCTCGGGCAGTTGGCCCTGGGCGCTGCCTTCTGGGTGACGGTGGCAGCTCACAAGTACGAGGGGGCGGCCCACTTCGCACTCTTCGCAGCCGTCCTGGTCTGGCTCCTCACCCTGGCCCTCTTCGGGCTGAGCCTGCTGGGGCGCTGGACCCTGGTGCCCTGGCTGGGCTCCCGCTGGCTCCTCACCAACCTGGTGCACGACCTGGCGCTGGGAGTGGGGCTCTACGCGGCCGCCACCGGCATCATGGGCTACAAGGCTGGGCGGAAAAGCTACTGCAACCTGCCGGGCTACAGCCAGCACTGCCTCTACGGTGCCTACCTGAGTGCCTCTGTCTGCGGGGGCATCGCCGCCTGCCTGTACCTCTTCTCTGGGCTCTACTGCCTGTCACGACGCTGCCGGGATGAGCGCGACATCATCTGAGACCCCACAGCACACTCCTCTTCGCCTGTGGACGGAGCGCAGCATCCCTCCAGGACAAAGTGACCCTGATGCCCCATCCCCTCCTGGCTGACTGCACCGTGCTTCCTCCGGAGACTCCTGCACAGACGGATCGACAGAGAGGCCTTAGCCAAGCATGGCTTCTCCTGCAACCCACCAGGACAACGTGGAGCTCCAGCCACGGCACTGGCCCCTCTCCCAGCCTCGGACAGATGTTGGCTATTACAAGTGGAAGGACCCAAGTGGAGAGTCCCTCAGACGGACACCATTTCTGGGAGCCCTCCAGGGCCCCTGCCCAACTCCCCTGCTCCCAGCCTTGCAGATGCTGCATGCTCAGGTGGGTGCTGACCTATCCCTGGGGCAGAGGGGACTGGCCTGGGTGCACTGAGCAGAGGGCAGCGGTGTGTAGTGGGGTTGGGTAGGTATAACTGCCTCCCATACAGCCTTCTGGCAGCCGCTTACCACCATTCTCAACTGCACGGCGCCTCCACAATTCTCTAATGGAGGCTCTGATCTCAGCTTCCCCAGCCTGGGCCCCTCCTCCTGTCTGGCCTGAACATGTCTCCTGTCTTGCTGGAGCCCTGCGGGGTTCAGCCCCTCCTGCTCTGCACTCTGGGAGCGTGGAGACACCGAGGTCCTGCGCCGCCTGCCCCACTGTCACCCCAGACCCTTGACATGCTGTCCTGCTTGGGGCTGAGCCCCACAGGACATCAAGGCCTCCATCACTGCGGGTGATCATTGCCTGGTCCAGCCCTGGGGTCCATACTGCCCCAGGATGGGTCCGGATGCCTCTGGGGTTGAAGGGAGCAGGGCACAGGGTCCTTCTCTTCCCCTGCCATCCTGCAGAGAGGTTCATGGCTCTGAGCCAGCAAGCCTGCCCCGGGGGCTGCCTGCTCCAACCAGAACAGGCACAGCCTCACCAGTGGTGCTGAAGACTGGCCTGGAGCCCTCCCTGGCTCCATGGTACTTGGTTTATCATCCCAGAAAACCCCTCTCGGGGCTCTCTGGCTCCATTTTGGGCCCTGAACTGCCTGGAGACCATGGCGAGGCAGAGGAGCAGGGTGAGCATGGCAGCATGGCAGCATTGGACTGCTGCTGGCACTATGGCTGTGGGTGAGCTGGGGCTGGGAACTGTGGGGACACAGCCTGCCCTGGGCAACAGAAGAAGATGCCAGCAGCAGGCCCAGCTCAGCCCTGGATCAGCCTTTGCAGCCCACCAGGTGCCAAGCACAGAGGTGCCTGGAGGAATGGGCAGCCAGAGACTGGGAACTTTTGGAGGAGCAGCACACTGGAGCTGCCCTGCCACAAGCCCTCCTCACCCTGCTGGGGGCAGGTCCTCTCTTGTTCCTGGTGTGAGGGATGATCTGCCCCAGTCTCTTCATAGGCTGAGATCTGCAGGATGGGTGTTCCTTACATTCTGTTCCCTGGCCATGGACCCTGGGTGTTGTCTGGGGTTCCCTGGTGCCTTCTGGAGTGAAGAGCAGCAGTCATGATACTCCTGGGGCTTGGGAGGGTCTGGGGTTGGTGCTGGGTCACCGCTTCCATCACAAGGTGCTATCCCAGCTGATCCCCCCTGGGACATCTACCCCTTCCCTGGCAGGATGTTCTGTCGCCTCCCCGTGTCAGGGCTGGTCTTTGACACCTCCTGCCTCTGCCTGCTCTGGTGCAGCCCCTGGGCTCAGGCTGCCCAAAGTGCCCAGCAGGGCTTCTGCCACCACAAGTGCCTTTCCATGCCTGTCACGCTGGCTCTGTCCCACCTCCAGCCCCCTCTGCAGTGCCTATGGATTCAGCTTCCAAATAAAGCAACACTGGTGCTCACCAGGTGTCTGGGCCTTTGTGGTGGGGTTGGGATCTGTTGGATACAGCATCTGAGCTGAGATTACCCCTGGCTCTGTAGCCCTGCACTGTGGGGCCTCCTGTGTGGAGCCTCTGTTTAAACCCAGCCGATAATTTAGCACCATGCAGCCACTTGGTCACTTCCTCCTTTTTTCCTCCCTCCAGGCAGGGTGGGGAGGAGCATCAAAAGAATGTAAACCCCAGGGGTTGCGATAAGAACAGTCCAGTAACAAAAGCATAATACAAAACTACTACTAATAATTATAAGGAAATAATAATAATGATAAGGGAAATAATAATAATGGAAATGGTAAGAGGAGAGAATATAAAACCAAAAAGGGAAAGAAATAAAGTAAACACAAGTGATGCCTAATACCATTGCTCACTGATACCCAGCCTGACCCGAGCAGTGATCCTGGCCTTCAGGGTAACTCCCCCCAGTTTATATACTGGGCATGACATGCTGTGGTATGGAATACCTCTTTGGTCAGTCTGTGTCAGGTGTCCTGTCTCTGCTTCCTCCCGGCTTCCCCTCCTCCCTGGCAGAGCATGAGGCTCAGAAAGTCTTTGGTCACAGTAAACATTACAGAGCAGCAACTAAAACCATCGGTGTTATCAGCGCTGTTCTCAGACTAAAACCACACCACAGCACTGCACCAGTTACTAAGGAGGAGAAAAATAACAGTACAGCTGAACACAGGACATGTGGTCAACACATCCTGGTGTGCTCTGGGATCACGGGCAGGATCCATGGTGCTGAGCCACCCCTCCTAATAGAGAGGCTTAAACTTCTCCCTTGGAGACAGGGGCTGCTCCCTGCCCCCTCCAGAGATGGGGCACAGTTTGGTCCTCACATGAGCAGAGTGTGGCCTCAGGGACACAGTGGGGACAGGATGGAGCTGCATTCCTATGGGCTTTCTCACTCCAGATTGAAAGGGCTCTGTTCCAGGGCTGGGGCACTGCTGGCCAGTCATGCCCACACTGCTGGGGCCCTGGAGAGCTGGCAGTGGGCTGGGAGCAGCTCTGGCCCTGGGCTGCACCTTTGGGATGTGGATGAGACTTTACCTGCAGATGGGCTGCCACTGGCATGGGTCACATGCCCTGTGCTGCATTTGTAGCTCAACAACTGGCACAGGGCTAACAAGGTTTCATGGAATATTATGGGATAGCTTCCCCCCTTTTGCAGTGTAAGCAGCTCAGGGTCCCCAGAGCACCCCTGGGAGCCAGCAGCCCTGCCCTACTGCAAGTGCCTGGCAGGATGCCTGTGGCACCTCCGGTGGACCTGTGACTCTGCCGTGTCGAACAGTGCCGGTGTGGCCAGGGCTGGGGTCTGGGGTCATGGAAGGGCAGTGGATGAGCTGCCAGCCACGCTTATGGGCATGAGGGTAACCTCCCGCTCCCTCCCAAGTGCCAGCGTGGGGACAATCTCTGGTCTCTCCCCATAGAGAGGTTCCCAGCAACGGAGCCCATGGGGACCCAACCACAGCGCCATGCACGGCTGAGAGCGGGCCATGCTGAGACTCAGCCTGGGACTGAGCCCTGGACCAGGAGCTGACCCTCATCAGGACCAGACCGAGGCTGGGACCGAGCTCCAGACGGGGAGCAGTGCCCGGCCTGAGTCCTAAACCGGATGGGCACCAGGCTGGGACCTCCAGCCCCACGTCCGGACCGGCCCCGAGCCCCCGCCGCTTCCGGGACCGGAGGCTCTGCCGCCGCTCCTCCCGCGCAGGGGCGGGGCTTCTGCCCGCGCGTTCCAGCCCGGCTCTTCTGGTTGGCTGCGTGCGAGCGCAGCGGATGACGTCATGGCGCGCCTGTCCCCCTCACGGAAGCGGCGGGGACCGTAGTGCGGTCGTGCCGCGGGTGCTGGCCCGGACCCCATGCAGGCGGTGGAGCGGGACGGGGCGGCGGGCAGCCCCGAGGGGGCGGCGGCGGCCGGGGATGCCCCTCCGGAGCTGCCGTGCCCGCCGCCCAAGGCTGCGGCCGCTGCTTTCGACCTGCTGGAGCTGGTGCGGAGCTACCGGCGGCTGGAGCTCTACCTGGAACCACTGCGGGACGCCGCCGAGGGCGTGCGCTCCCTCCTCCGGTAGGTGCGGGTCGGGCCGAGACCGTTGCCGTTGCTGTGGCTTCGCATCCCTCACTCTCCGTTTTCCCCGCAGGTGGCAGCGGCCCGTGTGCTCCCTCCTCGTCTGCCTCGGCCTCAACTTCCTCCTGCTGACCCTCGGCAAAGGTGCGTGTGCGGGGCCAGGGCCGGGTCCCTGCGCGGAGCCCCGGGGCTGACGCTGTCCGTCCTCTTCCAGCCGCCTGGTACTCGGTGCTCGCACTGCTGGTGGTGGTGCCGGCGCTGCTGGGTTACGTGCAGGAGACGTGCCGGGCCCAGCCCTCGGAGCCGGAGCTGGTGCGCAGGAGGTACCACAGCGTGCGGAGGGAGGACCTGCGCAAGGTGCAGCTCTCAAAGCAGGAGGCCATCGCCCAGGTCAAGAGCTTGTGAGTCTCTGGGGCCCCACCGCTGTGGGGCTCCTGTGGTCTCTGCAGCCAGGAGGGCTCCTGAGGATCTGGGTTCACACCAGCCTGGCCACTGTGAAGTGTGGGGGAGCCAGGGTGTGTGGCTTTGTGGGGCTTTTTTTGTGACTGAGATCTCATTTGCAGCCTGATCCAGCTGGAGGGGTTCCTGAGTGGGATGTGCTGCAGCTGCGAGGCAGTGTACCGTGTACTGTACTGGGAGAACCCCACTGTCTCTTCCCAGTGAGTACTATGGGTCAGGCATCCTGTGGTGGGGTCAGCTGGGAAAGAAGCCCGGCCAGGCCTGTGGAGCTGCATTTGATGTGTTTGGTACTTGGAGAGAGCAGGTGGAGATCCAGATGAAGGAAAGGGCTTGTGCTGTGATGTGATTTGCCTTATCTTGACTGCAGTGTTCTGCTCCTCAGATTTTATGGAGCACTGCTGGGCACTGTCTGTGTCCTTTACCTTCTGCCCCTCTGCTGGGTCCTGGCCATCCTCAACAGCACCCTTTTCCTGGGTAACACCCAGTTTTACCAAGGTAAGAGACTTCCCTGGAAGTGGCCTGTGTGGGATGGGTTGGGGAAAGGCACTCTGAAGCCAGGCGAGAGCCTCTCCTGATGTGTGTCCTGGCCTGGGCACTGTTTTCTCTCCTCTATGCTATGGCAAACTGGGGCTGACAACACAGCTTGTACGTGAGCATTGGCATCCCTCTTGATCCTAACCTGTTCTGCAGGACACGAAATACTCTCGGTGCCTGTGGCAGTGTGTGATGCTGTCCTGAAAGCGTGTTGTTAGAGGGAAGGAGAGCTGAAGGTGCTCCCTGTTCTGTAGCACCTGCTGGAGCGAGATCTCTGTGACTAAGGCTCCTGCTGTTCCTTATCCTGAGCTGGGGCAGACAGTGAGGCAGTTCCTTCCTGCCCTGACTTTGATGTGTGAGCAGAGGAGGGCTCAGGATACCTGATAAGTGAAGGCAATCCCTGGAGATTGACTTTCACAGCTGGCTTTTGTGCAGTGGGGCTGGAAGATGGGTTGTGCCACCCCACTCCAGTTGCATTTCCCTTTTACCAGTGATACTTGAGCTGAGGGCCTCCATTGAGCAGTGTGTTGGAGCCAAACCCCTTGAGAGCACTCCAGAGCCTGCCGAGCCCCTGCCTGCTGCTGCCCCCCTGGACCGGACCCCCACACCCACCAGCACAGAGGTGAGTTAGGGGCAGGGCTGTTGTCTGTGGAGTGGGAATCGAAGGTCACCCTTTGGTCTGTCTGTGCCTGTGTCCCTATACCTCAAACTGCTTCCATCTGCCAACTTTGGTGATGGAAGTCTGTGCACTCCTCCTGAGTGGCTGTGGGGCTGCCCTACTGCACTGGGGGCTTGGCTCGGTTGTTTTGCTGCAGTGAGGATGCAGTCTCAGGAAGCAGGGGCTCATTTCACCTTCTGGGACTCAGTGGGCTGCTGAGGGGCTGGTTCTTTGTCCTGGAACCCACTGCAGAAGTGTGGGCCCACCTTTGCACAGGGGTGTGGGTACAGCAGGATGACCTTTGTGGATCTCTTGCAGGACCTTACTCCTGGCAGTGTGGAGGAAGCGGAGGAGGCAGAGCCTGATGAAGAGTTCAAAGATGCTATTGAGGTTTGAGACTGGTGGGATTGGACTGTGCCTGTAGGGCTGCTGAGGTGGGAAGGGATGAGAGCCTCAGTGGGCAAGCTGGGTGCTCGAAGAGGGTGGTTGTGGGGCTCGGTGCCTCTGATTCAGTCTGTACTGCCTCTCCTCTATCTGCTGCGGGAGAAGGAGAACCAGCTGCTGGTCATGGTGAGTACTGTCATGCTGAGGCATGTTGGAGCAGCTGGCAGCCTTTGCCTGGTTTGCTGGTGGCTTGTGGGGATGCCATATGGAGCATCCTGCCTGTTGGATGCCCATCTCTGGGCTGGGCTGCCCTGCAGGCCATGAGCATGCTCACAGCCACCCTCTGCTCTCTGCAGGAGGATGATGAGAGCTCTCAGTGCTCAGCAGATTTTGACCTCAGCCTCCCAGACAACGGTTTTATGAGCAAAAACGAGGTGATCCGCAGCAAAGTCTCGCGCCTCACTGAGCGCCTGCGCAAGCGCTACCCCAGCAACAACTTTGGTAAGGCTCAGAGGAGCTCAGCATTGCAGAGGCTGTGCTGCAGTGGTGACCACTGTATTGGGAATGGACAGAGTGGGGATGTACCTGCTTATGGCTGTGTTGACGCCTTCGGTGACCTCCCCTCTCCAGGGGAGGATATTTCTAGGCCTTCTAAGAAGGGGAAAGGTGGAGGGTGCAGCAATACCACCTCTAAGCTGAGGCTTTACAGCAGCCATGGGTGTTTCTCTAGCTCTCATGGTCCTAGGCAGCAGAGCCCTGTCTGACCTCTGTTCAATTTCTTCCAGGGAGCTGCACTGGCTGTGGAGCCACCTTCTCTGTGCTCAAAAAGAGGGTGAGTCTGCAGCTTCCACTGCAGTTTGCTGCCTGCTCCTGGGGCAGAGGTGCTGTGTGTGTCTGGCTCACCCTGGCTTTCTCTGGCAGCTCAGGTAGTTGACCTCAATCACAGCTCAGCAGCAGATGACCTCAGCTAAGTGCTGGGTGTTGTTGCATGCTGAAGGGTGGCAGGGATCCCTTGTGCTGTGAAGTCTTTTATGTATTTGCTCCTTTGGAAGCTGCCTCAGGCCAAACCTGTGTGTACTGGAGTAGAAGGCACCTGCTCTGTGCTCGTGTTTAACATATTTCCTCTGGCTTGAGAGCTTCCCAATGAAGTAGAGCATAGGTCTGTTTGTGGGACCTAGAGGAGCAAAGCCCACCCCTTTTATCTTATCTGAGTCCCTGTGTGTAATGCTTGGCACACAGTCCTCTGGGCAGTTCTAGGGAGGGGGTCTGTTTTCTCCCCTCCAGACTCACACTGATGTCTTCTCGCTGCCTCCCCTTACTCCTGGGTCTGAAATGGCTGGCACTCTGGTGCTTGCATCCCTCCAGGGTTACAGCATAGGAAGTGATGTAGCGTCCTCAAACCTTCTGGAGCGTGTGCTTTCTCAGGCTGATCACAAGCTGCCTGTGATGTTAGAGCACACTGGACTGCAGATCCAGCACGTGTGGCTTAGGCGGTTTGTACAGGTGGTGTTGACAGATGACTCCTCTGCTGTTGCTGTTGGGGCTCAGGGCTTGCACCCACTCCCCTTCAGTAGACAAAGCTGTTAGCAGTGCTCCAGCACTGAAGTTTGCCAGGGAGGGCTGGGAATGGGCTTAGAATAGTGTCTCAATCCTATCTCCCTTCACAGCGGAGCTGCAGTAACTGTGGGAACAGCTTCTGCTCCAGGTGTTGTTCCTTCAAAGTTCCCAAGGCTGTGATGGGAGCCACAGGTGAGTGGATGGTGGAGGAGGGCAGAGCTCTGTCTGCTGCAGGGGTTTGCCCCAGCTCTGGTGGCACTGGACCTGTTCTGTCTGCTTGGCTCAGGACAGAGTGGTGAATGGTTTGCAGCTCTTGGAGCAGCTCCAGGAGTTGCTTGGGAGTGGGGAATCCTGTGGTGGGGAAGGGGAGCCACTCTGTCATCTCCTTTCCTTTCCAGCCCCAGAGGCTCAGAGGGAGACGGTGTTCGTATGTGCTCTGTGCAACCAGGTGCTCATCAAATGACAGCACCAGCCCCAGCCAGCTCCTGGATCCTGCACTGCCTGATGCCTGGGCTGTTTGGTTCCCAGTGTGGCATCACCCTGTCAGAGGCTGACTGTATCCACTCCTCCTCCTGCCAGTGCCAGCTGGGGGCAGACCATCCTTCCTTGCCATGCAGCATGTCCCGCATCAGCTGTGTCTGCAGCAGAGGGCCTGTGCCCCATCACCATGACTGCTCCATGGCAGCTCCTCCAAGCCCTGGCACTTACTGTGCCCTTCCGTGTGCTTGTCAGGCACTGTGGCCTGGCTCTGTGATGGAGGAGCCATCCTTCCCACTTGTGGTCCTAAGTGGGGCAGAATAACCTGAGGGCTCTGTCCCTACCTTTCCCATCACGGTGCTAGGTGACTGTATTTTAGGGATCAAGTCAGAACTCTACCTGCATCCGTTTAGGATGTGGTCTTTGGTCCTGGCTCGGCTCAGCTCGTGCTAGTCACTCCTGTGCTTGTTTGCCTCGCTGCCTGCAGGTTTAATCTTTTCTCCCCCCATGTTTGGCTGTAGAGTAGAGGAGGCAAGAAGGTAAGTTTCGGCTGGGCACTGTGGTCAGGCCTCCAGGTGCAGCCTCAGAAAAAGCACAAGTTGCTGCTCTGCGCATGTAGTGACTGCTGCTTTCTACTACAGATTAATATATAGGTGTATATAGAGAGTGACCAATAAATCTCTTGCCCTCAGCTGGCTCTTGTCTTACGCCAGTGAAAGCTGTCTCAGGTCACTGTGGCACCTGTGCCCTTGGAGGATGATCGTGGAGAAGTGTGTCTGTGCCTCTAGCTCCCACTGCTTACTGGGGTTTCCATCTCCTGTCAAGCTGTGGCCTTGTTTGCCCCTGCTCTATGCTGTGTGCAGCTGCCCCTCCGTGGCTGTGCCAGGGAGCAGCTCAGCTCTGGCTGGAGCTGTTGTGTTTCCTCTCTGCCTCCCACAGCTGCTCCTTCCCCTGCCCTACCCAGGCGGTGGTCCGGGCAGCTGCCTCCACACACAAGGGTGACCTTTCCCTGCATGAACAGCAACTCTCACAGCTATCCCAGGAATGTGACCCTGGCTGCTGTGTAGCTGGGAATGGCCATGGCCTGGGTCCCTGCCAGCCAGCTGCAGCTCTCCCCAGCTGGGGGGTCTGGGGTGGCTGGTGCTCTCAGGCTGGCATTGGCCAATGCCCACCAGGCTGTGACACTCACCAGCTCCCTGCCAGTGTGGGAGCTCACATGGGGCAGCCTGGGCTGTCCCCTCAGGGATGGGCTCATAAACCCCTTCCTCAAGCTGTGCCCCATGGAAATGTGGGAAAGCTGGACTTGGCAGCGATGATGAGGGTGTCTGAGTAGTGCTGGGAATGCTCCAAGGCCAGGCTGTGCAGGGGGGCTGGCATGCAGGGAGCCCAGCAGTTACTGGGGGGTGGTGGAGCAGCTGTAACGGTGGGGAGGGGGCTGTGAAGCACCCAAGAGCTGTGGAGTTGTGTTTGTCAGTGAGAGTTTATCTGCAGTGGGGTGAGTATTGGTCTGTGGGGGGTGGAGGGGGTGGTGGTGTTGAGCTGTAGAGCTCAGACAGCTGATGGTAGGAGGCAGAGAGAAGTTACTTGTCCTTCTAGAGAAAACACTTGGAGTGAGGAGCACGATGATCTGTGTATGTCTGAACACTCCCTGGAAAGATGCTAATGACAGGAATACAGAGGGCTACAGATAAAGCTGAGCTGTGGGAGATGGGTTTTATTTGTGCGCTCGAAGTTATGCAGTAAATGACGTTATTGAGGATGTTTATCCCTGTGGCAGCCTTGCTCTAAATATGCCTTCTAACAACATCTGAGCTTCTCCTGTTTATTTTCCACATTGGGAAAAATGTCCACCTGCCCCTGTGTGAGGCTGTGGTGAGGCTGGCTGTCCTCTGTCCCTTGTGCTTTGCAGATCAGGGGCATGTCCCCCTTCCTGGAGCAGAATGTGAGTGCCCTTTGGGGCTCTAGAGGGTGGCTAGTGGGGCCAAGGCCATAGCTGAGGGGTGCAGGAGGAGGTGGAGTTACCCTGGCATAGGACGTGTGCCCAGTGGCCGTGTTAGGGTGGGCACAGGCATCTCCCAGCTCAGTTCCCCTCTTGTCCCTGGAGGCTCCCCTGCAGTGGGGCCAGCTCTGGTGTGAAGCCGTGGTGTCAGGCAGCCAGGTCTGGGTAAATATCCTGTGGCCACCTTCTTGCCTGCCTCACTCACTGGATGCAGGAATGTGCTGGGTAAACAGGGCTGCAGTGGGACTGGGCTGGAAGGCAGAGGCAGCCCCTGCTCTTGGGCTTGGGGAGCAAAGCTGAGGAACAGCATCCCTCTGCCATCAGAGGGGTCAGGGTGAGGGATGCCCCTGTCCCTGTGCCACTGATGCAGATTGTGGCCCCAGGGAGCCCTCTGGGATGATGCTGTGGGTGGGAGGTCTGGCAGCCCAGCTGGGCTGTATGGGACCTGCAGACAGATCTCAGGTGGTACCCAGGTAGGATGCCCAGGGAGGGACTGTGCCCAGGCTGCGGTCTGCCTCCACCTGAATTCAGTGCCAGGCTTCTCACATGTACCTCCAGCTCCCAGTCTATGGATATCTCCCCCAGTAAGACAGAGGGATAAACCTCTTCTGTGAGCACCCTCAGACCCACTCCATCAGCAGTGATGCCCCTGTCCCCTGTACCCCCCATCATCCTTCTCACCTTGCCACCCTCCCAGGCTCCCCGAAGTGGCAGGATGTCTGAGTCCTCAGCAATGCCTGTGACCACTGGGACCTTCGTTCTTTGGCTTGGCTGAGCTGTCCAGCCTTGGGCTGGCACTGTTGCCCAGTATGCCCCCCTGCCTCAATCAGTGGGCAGGATCAGGAGCTGCCACCCATCTTTCCTGGGGTCCTCAAGTGAGCCCTAGGATGTGGTTGCCCATAAACCACAGGACACAAGCTTTTCTGAGGTGGAATAATTTACTGTGGTGTGAGTGGGCAAGGGGTGCCTGGGCTGGGTTGTGGTAGAGATGTAGGTGAGGGATGCAGCAGGAGGAGTCTGGGGGGCTTTGAAGTGGATCCCCCACACCCTCAATGAGCCATGTGGAATGGCTGGCGTGGGGGAGCCCAGGCAGGGGCCGTGCTGCTCCAGGCGCTTGATCTCTGGGGACAGTGGGGCAGGAGGGACCTGCCTCAGCTGGGATGTGTCCCTGCAAAGGTAGGATAATCCAGGGCTGAGGCATGAGCTCAAAGCGAGGGCATGGGATGCTTTGGTGGGTGGGAGGTATGGGGCATGTCATCAGGGAGTGGAGCAGGGAGCTTAGGTGCAGCCAAGAGGGCCAAGCAGGTATCCTAAGTGCAGGCAAGAGCACCTGGGGTGCCTGGCAGGGGGCTTGGAAGTAGCCAAGAGTCTGTGGTGCAAACCAGGGTTCATAAGCGTGCAGAGCCAAGGGTCCTGGGTGCAGCCTCAGCTCCTGCCTGTGGGCAGGGGTACTGGGAGCAGAGCAGGGGGCTCAGGAGGGAACGGGGCTCCCACAAAGGCAAATGGGAATCTTGGGGCACAGAGCGGGGTCCTGGGGCACAACCAAGGGGCTGAGGGGAGCAGAGCAGGGGTCTTTGGGTGCAACCATAAGTGCAGCATAGGGCCAGTGCAGAAGTCCTAGGACAGGGCAGGGTGGTCAGAGCCCTAGTGCTGCCCAGCCCCATAGAGCAGGGGGTGGTAGAGGGGGCACGGGTAGGAGAACATGAACTTGACGGCAAATTTCATCTCCTTGTTGTGCTTCTGCCAGGGGTAGACAGCGAGGAGGAGCAGGCGGCTGCCCACCTTGCGGCCCATCACCAGGAAGCTGCCACTGAGGCTGTCGAGCTGCGGGCAGGGGCAGGCGCCCGCGTTCCTCATGTGCAGCACCATCTTCTTGGTGTCCTTGCGCTTGAGCGGGCCCAGCTTCAGCACCTTCTTCTTCTGGGCGGCCACCAGCCGCCGCTCCCCGTTCTCCTCTGTCATCTCCTTAATGCGCATCTTTACCACTGTGTGGGGCAGCAGTGGGCCATGGTTGGGGGCCCGGGGGAGACTGTGGGGCACTAGGGTGCTGCCTGGGGGGGTCCAGGCCAGGCACTGTGCAGGACAGGGTGCAGCCTGCCCCTGGGGTGGGACAGAGGAGAGGGGTCTCTGGGAAGTTACTGTGTGGGGAGGGGAAGAGGCTGTTGGGGGTGTTCAGCATAGGCCCCCAGAGACCCTCCCAGTTGTCCCATTCTGCCTATCCCCCCACTGACGTCCTCTGCGCTGCACCCATCCCATGAACACAGGGTGCAAGGGGATGTCCCTGTACAACAGCACCCTCCAGCCAACCCCTTCCTGGGCTGTCAGAGCTGGGGGTGGCAGCCCTTTATTAATGGGAGTTGGGAGGAAGGGGACCCCAGCACTCACCAAAGTCACTGGAGCACATCTGCTCCATCATGCCATCCGCCTTGTGCTCCATCTCACATTGGGTGCAGATCTTGGACACTGTGGTGAGAAACCAACCACTGTCACAGCTCCCTGCTGCTGACACCTGTCACCTGGACCAGCTCCATGGGGACATTCTGGGGAGGCCCAGCAGCTCCTCTGCTTCCCAGGGGTCACATTGCTTCTCAGTGGCCAGTGTCCCAGCAACTCCCCCAGGAGGGGACAGAACATAGGGACACCATCTTGATGCCGGCACTTTGGGGCACAGCAGCAGTGAGGGGAGCCCCAGCCTGAAGGATGTCACAGCCCTTATCCTGACCATGGGCTATATTTGGGTAATATTCCCTCCCCTGCCTGAGGACACAGCCACCCTCTGACAGCAGCGCGGGGCTGAGACCTGCAGGTGCAGGGTGCAGATGCGCATTGCTGTTGCGATGGGACTAAGTGGGAGGAGAGGGATGCAGCTTTGTGGTGGGTCCCCTAGTGGCTTCCACCTCATTCCATGTTCACCCCCCGAGGTGCTCCCTTGGCCCCGCTGCCCACCCCTACCTTGGTACAGCTCTGTGCAGGCAGTTGTGTACCTGCATCCTCTGTGCAGCAAGTGGTACCCAGCTAAAGCAGCTGATGCTGCTGATACTGTGTCCACGTGTGGCCTGCTGCAGTTAGAGGGTCCCTGGCCAGTGCCTAGTGATCTGATTCAACGGGTGCAGTAATGGGGGTGCATGTGAGTCCCCAGTTGCACGGGAACACATTGATGGCAGGTGCCCTGCATGCATCCCCATCCCATCACAGCGCCCTTCCTTCTTACCTGGCGGTGGGGTGGCCTTGCTGTTCCCAAACTGGACGGCAATACAGAGCTCATGGTCGGAGGGGAACTTGCCGCAGTGCAGCATCTCGGGCCAGGGGAAGCCATAAGACTCCATGACAGGGGCACAGGAGTCGCGCACCACCTCGCAGAGGGAGCGGCAGGGATAGACGGGCCGGTCGAGGCAGACAGGGGCGAAGAGGGAGCAGAGGAAGAGCTGGGTGTCAGTGTGGCACTGCTTGGCGAGCAGGGGCACCCAGCTGCTGGCCTGCTGCTTGACCTCAGCCATGGTCTCATGCTCCAGCAGGTTGGGCAACCGCATGCGCTTGTAGCCCACGTCGCGGCAGAGCTGCATGTCGGACGGGATATCGAGGCACTGCGGCTCCCGCCCGTAGAAGCGCCCGTGGGGCAGGCTCTCGGGCTGCCAGCCGTAGTAGTCGTAGTGCTGCCCGCCGCTCGGGGACCCTGCCAGCCACAGCGCCAGCGCCAGCAGCGCCGAGCCCGGTACCCTCGGGGGGCCGCCTGCCCGCGGCATCGCCGCTGCTTGCCGCGCGGGACCGGGACGGGACGGGAGCGCGATCGGTGGCTGCCGGCTCCCTTAGCGCCTCCCACACTCGCCGCCCTTTCTAAGGAACCCGGGGAGGCCTCACCGGCAGCCAATCTGCTCCGGCGGCATGGCCCCCCCAGGGGCTGCCCCCCCGGCCCCAAGCCAGCCTGCCCCGACGGCCACCCTGCTGCTGCCGCTTGCCCTCCTGCCCCGCGGCCCCAGCCCTTTCTCCTCGGGCAAGAGGCGCTGCGTGCCTTTCGCTCTCCCCCTAGGACCCACTGCACTCAACTCCTCAGCTCACCCCGACTCTGTGTGCCCCTGGGGTGATGCCCTCTGGAAGGGGATGTGTTGTGGGTGTCCCTGTTAACCACATCCTCTCTGCCTCTGTCCCTTCTGGCACCCCAGACGCATGCCCTGGCATGGGGCAGGGGACCCCCTTCCTACTCTGTGTGTCCCCCCCCCCCGTCTCTTGGACCTGATAGAGTATGGTCTGGGGATGCTTGGGATGCAGGGGATGGAGAAGCAGGACACCCTGGAGGCCTCATGTTGCAGCACTGGCAGCAGCTGGGGTACCCATGCGCCAGGTGCCATGTGTCGCATCATTGCCAAAGCAATGCCATGGTCACGGGGTTCTTACTCCTTGGGGATGACCGTGGTCTGCTGGGTACAGGTGTAGCTGGGGTTATACTTCTCAGCAAAGGGCTTGCAGCCAGGCTCTGCTGGTGCCCCAGGCACGGACAGAGCTGGGCCCTGAGCGGAGTGAGGGTCCTGCAGGGGCCACATTCCCCCATCTCCTTGGAGATGGGCTGGGCCGGGGGTGCAAGCCTCGAGACCCCATTAGAAACTCATTTGTCTGCAGGGTTATCTGGGGCACCCATTCCCCTTCCCACGATCGATGCCCCTGCCTGGCCAACAAGCTCTGGGCTGCCTCTGGCCCCTGCCTGCTGGATAAGGCAGCTCTGTTAATGGGCGACAGAGCAAACAGCCCGGTGCAGCCAGTGATAGCAGCTGCCCTTTGCCCCGGGCTGGGGGCAGGGACCATTCCCCCAACCCTGGTGGGATCCATCTGCTTTGGGGCTGTGCTGGGAACCCTGCACACACAAACCTGTGCTTGCCTGAAGCCTGTCCATGCCCTCTGTGCTGGGCATAGTGCCCACTACTGCACTGCTCAGTGATGCTTGCTGCCAGCCCGAGGGTGGGCTGAGCTCATCCCATCCCTGCCAAGCCCCGGAGATGGCACCATTAATGTGTAACTGCAGGGGAGCACGATAAGATAGAGCTGCCCTTTATCAGGGCTGCCCGGTAGCAGGAGGGAGGGTGCTGGAAGCATCAGGCTGTCACGGCAGGAGTGAGATTGCTTGGAGATAAATGCAGATAGAAAATAACTTATCTGTGATGGATGGGTTTGGGCAGGGTGTAATTGCCATGGGAGCTGGGCTGGGAAGGGGCTGCTGAGGCTTTGAGGTGGAGGCAGAGGAAGCCTGGCTGTGTGGGATGGAGCAGCCGGTGTGCAGGATGCCAAGCGCACCTTGCTCTGCCCCACACTGTCTCCATAGCATTGCCAGCACTGCTGCTGTCCTGCTCTTGGCCATGGACCAGGTCCTGCCTCCCAGCCTGCCCCAGCCACCTGCTGCAGCCCCCAGCACCTACAGTCTGTCCCAGGAAGGTGCTGGGGTGCTGAGCACCCTGTGCCATCCGGCACCCCTCCAGATGAAGGCATGAAGATGAGGGGGTCTAAGGGGGAGTGAGGAGTTCCCTGCCAGCTGGGCTGGTCCCCCCATCTGTAATGATGCCTTCATTAGAGACTCTGAGTCACCTGCTGGCAGTATGGCTGTGCTGGGGGGAGCAGGGCTGGCCCCAGGAGAGGGATGTTCACTCTCTGCTCCTACCTTGCCACGTGTCCAGGCACACTTGTCCCCAAGCTGAGACTGTGCCTCTGCTCTGGGGGGTCCCTGTTGCACCCCAACTGCTTCCTTAACCCTTTGCCACCCAGGATGTCCCAGGGAAGGGAGACCTGAGGTGCACGCTGGGGATGGGGATGGTCGCAGGGCAGCTGGGGCTGGCACCTTTCCCTGTGTCCTCTCTGCTCAGGCTGCTCCAGTGCCCCCGTCCTGCATCGGCGCAGCCGGCTCGGAGACTGACACTTGTGCCTGTCACTCCGGGGAGCTGGCTGTGTCACCGCCTGTGTCACCTTTCACAGCAGCGAGGCCGGAAGCAGGACCATGGGGGCTGCCTCCTCTACAGTGGGGACCTCGGGGATGGCCATCCAGGGCGGCACGGTAAGAGGACATCCCCTGAGGGTGCCCCCTCGCCACTTTGGACCCTCCCGAGGGTCCTGTGCCTGGCTGTACCTACGCTGCAGATCTGTGACCCCCGGGAGCCAGGGGAGATGGAGGCTCCTGGGAAATGAGATGGCTGTTTCCATCATGTTCCAGTTCCCTCTCCCACTACAGCTTTGAACACTGCCAACCTTTTTTCTGTCGGCAGAGATGCATCCCAAGGGCCCAGGTGGGCTGGATGGACTATGTGGGCTGCCTCCCTGTTCCCATCCTCCCGTCCTTTCCATCCTCTTGTCTCTCCCATTCTTTCATCCTCTCTGTTCCAGCCCCATTCCATGCTCCTGGGACTCCCAGGCTGCATCACTGCTGGGCTTACTATGCTACCACTGCAGAGCAGGGACCCTCGGGGGGACGGGACGGGACAGCATGCCCGGGCTGGCTATGCAGGGACACAGACCTCGCGGATGTGCCCCAGCCCTGGGGGAGTCTGGGGCACGACTGGAGGGGCTCTGTGAGGCCGAGCTGCGCAGGGTCCGTGGTCGCTGTGGAGCGGGCAGCGGGCAGCAGGCAGGGCGGTGCTGTCCATGCACTCACCCTGCGCCCACACACGCTCCCGCAGGCGCGGCACCCACAGGAATGCGGCTGGCAGCGCTCCCGGCCCAGCTGCGGGGAATGGCAGCCCCGGACCCCCCCCCTGCACCTCCTGCACACAGATCCCCTGTTCGCTGCGGCACCCCCGGGCCTGGTCCCCAGCAGGACAGGACAGGGGCATGACCCTTGTGGGGACGCCTCTCACCCCTCTGCCCCTCTGGGGCGCTGGGAAAAGCCACCCGTGTCTGCTCCCACCACAGCCCTGTCCCGGGTGGGGGCAATCCCTGCAGAGCCGCGGCTCCCAGCGGGCACCTTCCCTAAAGTGGGACCTCGGCACTGTGCTCCGAAACCACAACCCCCTCTGCCTGCAGGATGCTGTGTCCCCCCATGCACTCCTGTGGGGGCTGCTGGGGTCTGCCCTCACACCCTCTATGGGGAATCCCGGTGCAATGGGGTCCTGTCACCACCAATTGGAATGGATACAACTGGATGTGGCAGTCCTGCAGGTGCCACTCAGCACCTCAGGGTGCCCAGGCTGTAGGATCAGTGTCCTGTTGAAGGAGCATGTTGGGGCAGTTAGAGCTGTTTTCAAGGGGCTCCCAGTGTGGGAGATGTGCCCCCCCTCCATACTGGTGTACACACCTGGCTTCTCCCAGGAAAGGTTATCAGCTGATCAGCCTTCCCTGCTTTGTCTGTGTGCCTCCCAAATGTCACCGTTGTCCTCACCAGGGTAGTGAGCTCATGCTCCCTCCCATAAATGAAAGCTCCCCCAGCGCCCTGTGAAGTACCTGCCAGGACCTGGCCCTGCCATCGCCCTTTTGAAGTGGAGCCAGAGCCACTGACAGGTCTGACAGGCTTGGGAGGGGGCTTGGCACGCAGTGAGTGCAGGATGGGACCCCAGGGGCTGGTCCTGGGCTGGTTGCAGGGCTCCATGGCTCTCAGGCACCATGTTGGGACTCCAGGGAGGGTGGGGGTGCTGGGATGGGGTGCAGCACTATGCTCCTGGGGACATTTTGGGGACGCCCTCTGGTCCTGACCTGAGAGCCAGGTGTAGGGGCTGGACCAGGGGAGCTGCTGGGCATGAATGACTCAGTGTGGAGATATAGGCACACTGGCTGTGTGGGGCTGGCCATAAGGGCCACAAGCATGCCCCACGGCTGTTCTGTGAGTCCATGGGCATGGCATTTTTTGGCACAGGCAGCAACCTGTCCACTCTGCATGGAAACCAACGGGATCTGTTCCTGTCCTGGTTAAAACTGGAAAGCCCATGGTGGTGCATGTGCATGATGGGGGCCTGGCAGGTCCTGGTGGGCTCTGGAGATGCTGTGGGCACCACAGGCAGGGCCAGGGGCTGTGCAGTGATGGGCGCTGTGGAGCAGGTCCAGGCTGCCCAAGTCCTGCTGACAGCGGGCAAGGCTTGCTCCTGGGACATGCAGCTGGCAGAAGGTGGCTGCCCATGGTGGGGTGAAGATGTCCCACCAAAGGACACATGCTCTGGTGATGCAGACAGCCCAGGACTGAGGGTCTGGATCTTGGGCTGAGCTGGTGCAGCCAGAGAAGAGCCATTCCTTGGGCAGCAGGGCAGGGCAGCCAGGCAGAGCTTGGGGTGTCAGCTGGACCCCAGGCTGCTCTTGGCCCCTCGCTGCAGAGAGGAGAGCAAACTTCATCTCCTGGCAGGCACAGCATTGCCATGGCA
The DNA here is from genome assembly GCA_032466535.1 of Forpus xanthops. Lineage (NCBI taxonomy): Eukaryota > Metazoa > Chordata > Aves > Psittaciformes > Psittacidae > Forpus > Forpus xanthops. Next base: position 1,301 of record JASSUY010027913.1, on the reverse strand, counting down.
ACTGGCAGGGCCCTGCCAGGTGGGCAGGGAGTCCTGACGTGCTGGTGACACACACCACGGGAAGGAGCCGGAATGAAGGGCCTGGGCTTGGGGGCACGCGGGGACACGCTTGAGTGTGTGAGCACATGGAGGAGTGCCTGGGTGCATGGGGGGGTGCAGGCAGGTGCGGGCAGCCAGTGCATGCACGAGTACCTTCATCTGTGTGCAGGCACGTGTGTGCACACGGGAGAGTTCACCCCCACCCCGGGGGGGCTCCTTTGGCTCTGTGTCACCCTCTGGGCAGGGTGTACCCCACTGCTGTGGGGTGTGCACTGGCAGGGCTGCTCTGAACCACGGGAGCAGCAGGTTCCCCTGAAAGCAATGGAATACGTAGCTTTGTCTGTTGGAAGGTGAGCCCTGTGGCTTGGATCCCTGCTTGCACTCATGCGTTTGTCCCTTGGTCACAAACCCTGCTACACTCCTGTGTATTGGGGATGCCCATCAGCCTCCCCAGGGCTCTGCCTCCGTTTTCTCTGCCCAAAGGCTGTGCTGGTGCTCAGGGCAGGGAGCAGGAGTCAGACGACGCTGTTTCATCAGGGTCCCTGTGTGCTGTGTTAGCAGCCTGGGCAGACGTGCTGGCAGGGCCCCACGCTGCCTCCAGCATCGCCCAGGTGTTGAGGGAAGGGCTGGCTGCTCTCCCGCACGATGAGGGCCCTGTGCCGAGCCACCGCATCCCTCTTGCTTCACCACGGACCCAGCTGTGAGCACCCCCTCCTTCCCCTCTCAGGAGAGCCTCTGTTCCCCCTGTTTGGCATTTCTCTGGCTCTAATTGAGCTGTCAATGGGCAGAGATAACAGGGAATTCGTTAGCTCTGCTCTTTGATGTCTGCCCACACTGCGATCGCAGCTCCCACTCCAGAGCGCAGTGCCAGCTGCAAATCCTTTGCAAACAAACAGCTTCAGACGAGGCCTCTTGGCTCGGCTGCCCGCCAGCCCCACGGCGGGCTCCCTGGGTCTCCACCGGGCCACCCCCACTGCAGCCCAGGGCCCCCGTTACCCCAGCACTTTCCCCCAGGGACCTACAGCCGCATCCCCTCGGCAGCCGGGCCCCAGTCCCCGCAGTGCCGGCCGGACCCACACAGAACAGCAGTTCCCCTCCTCGACCTCTCAGATAGGGGAGTCAGACCCCCGTACTGCCGTCCCTGGTACGCAGCTGGGCCGCGTCTTCCAGGGGCTCCGTGCCGGTAGCGGCGGGCGCCCATCCCCGGCGCCTCGGGGCGGGCCGTGGCGGGCCGGGCGGCTGCGCACACGGGGCGGCCGGGC
>JASSUY010027912.1:25224-65324 GCA_032466535.1 Forpus xanthops | reverse complement strand
ACATAAAAAGGACATGGAACTGTTAGAACAAGTGCAGAGGAGGGCCACGAGGATGATCAGGGGACTGGAGCACCTCCCGTGTGAATATAGAATGAGAGAGTTGGGGCTGTTCAGCCTGGAGAAGAGAAGGCTGCGTGGAGATCTCATAGCAGCCTTCCAGTATCAGAAGGGGGCCTATAGGGATGCTGGGGAGGGACTCTTCATGAGGGACTGTAGCGAGAGGACAAGGGGTAATTGGTTCAAACTTAAACAGGGGAAGATGAGATTGGATCTGAGGAAGAAATTCTTTAAGGGTGGTGAGGCACTGGAATGGGTTGCCCAGGGAAGCTGTGAATGCTCCATTGCTGGCAGTGTTCAAGGCCAGGTCGGACATAGCCTTGGGTGGCATGGTTTAGTGGGAGGTGTCCCTGCCCATAGCAGGGGGTTGGTACTAGATGATCTTGAGGTCCTTTCCAACCTTAACTACTCTATGATTCTATGATTCAGCTGAAGAAAATGAAAAAGATGGGGTTTATTAAACTCTGCAGCCTGAGGCTGCTTTTAAAGAATGTAAATAGGAATATCAGGTCTTATTTTCCTGAATCCATTGCATATTTATTTGCTTTTTGAAGAACAGCTGTAAGAGCACCAGTACCATGGTATGGCAAGGTGGAAGTAAAGAATGGGGTCACCAGAGGAGAAACACTTGGTAAGAAGTGTCAATGTGTTTGAATAGGCTGGTTTCTTATTCAGCAGTAAGCAGTGGCATGTGGTCTGATGTCCAATGGTGTCATCCCTGCAATTGCTACTTGTACTCAAGAGCCTTACTAACCACTAACTGTCAATGTTGAAGATTTGTTTGGCAGAAATGTTATTGCTGCATTGATGTTTTCTTGTGTTAAAAGCACTGTAAGGCTTTCAGAAAGAGAAAAATAGCACGGTGTCATGTAAGCACTCCATCTTCAGTGCCTTTTGATCCTTGCTTTAAAAGTTCATAACTGACAAACGCCTCACACCATTTCAGCAAATACACTATGTTGTTCTTAGAGGGGCTTTTATCATTTGAAAGCTGTGATGTTTCTCTCTTTTTTATTTTCCTCCTCTTTTCTTTCACTTCCACAAAGCAGATGCTTTATGTTTATACATTCGGTTTCTGTATTTCAGCTGAAGAAAATGTATTTTCTTTCTCTCTGAGTGCAATAGTTGCTGAAAGTGTGCCAGTGCTACTAATCACCTCACTGATGGGACAGCCGAGCACTTCCAGTGCTTCTGCTTTGGTAGGTTCATTTTCCTGCACCAACAGATGGGCAGCATAATGGAACTTGGAGCAAACTGTGAGTGCTCAAATCTACCCCAAGTACTAACATACCCAGGGGACCACCTAGCAGCCGAGGAGCTCAATGCTTTGGTTTTCTCCAGGGTTGCAGAGAGGCAAGGTAATATGATGATATGCTTTCTCTTCCAGACTTCAGTGAATTTCCTCTTGTACCCACTTCAGAGCCAAATCCTGCTTTCCCAGAACTTGATGCCATTTTCCATTTTGATATAGGGAAACACTGGGAAAGCAAGGGGGATGCTCAGGGAGGATGCTAACCTGGTGCAGGCAGGGCTTATTTTGTGGCTGAGGATGGCTGAAAATTATGAAAGCTGTAATGTTCACCATATATAAATGGTTTAAATTGCAGTCCTTGAAGCTCAGAGACTTAAACAAATACACTCTACTTCATTCTTGGTGTAGGTATCATTCATTGTTGACATAAAATAGTGGTTTGCCCTAATATGTATCTTGTTGAAATTGGTGGGAGTAGTAACCATTTCATAGACTGGCACTTGAGTTAAGGCAGAATTATATTTAATGGCCTATGCCCTTATACTTGTGATGATCCATCTAAGAAAAGGCAGTGCTCACAATAGGATGTGCTGCACAGCATGGTGAAGTATGGCGCAGCAGAAAGGGGGACATCCCCCTCAGTCGTCATCTTCTTGCTGTGTCTAAACTGGGAAATAACAGTAGATGGCTAAAAAGAGGTACATTCATTGACTGTCTGTAAGTCAGAGTCCCAAATTGGCACCCCAATAAGTAGTGATGGCAGGAGGACCCTTACTCCGAGTCAGTGCCAAGTTCTGCACAAGGAAGCACATTGTGGGTATGTTAAAATGCTTGTGCTTTGTTTTAAAAAGAGAGGAAGGTTTTTAATTTCTGTGTATTTTTTAAGCTTCTGGTTCTACTGTGTTTTTAAAATAAGGCAATTTTATTGTCTGCCCTTTATACACGAGTACGCTGAGGTGTGTGTCTTATTCAAACTCTCCACTTTTGGCAGAACAAAGGATTCAAGCCAGCTCTCCTTTTCTGACTTACGAAAAAGCGCTACCCACAAGGTTACACTCTCTTCTTACATATGTATATTATGCATAGTTAATACCCATAAAATCAGTACCTGAATTTTCTACAGTCTCTTTATCATCCCGAGACATGTTTTTTTCAGCTTCTTGCTTTAGAAAACACATTTTGTTTTGACTTTTCTCATAGTTTCTATTAGAAGTAGTCATGGTTTGTTATTAATGTTTGCAGTGCTTTTGATACAGTCTAAAGCATGAATATCTGAAACCAGCTCTGCTTTGTATATTCTGTCAGCAGTTTAACACCATTTCTCTTGCTGAGCAAGTGGATTTATTCAGAATACAAAGCAACTGCAAGTTCCCTTATAAACTGCCTCCTGTATAGCAACCTGTAGGTGTTGTGAGATACTAGCCTGCTCTTGCTAAGCTCAACACTTTGGGCAAAGTTGTTCAATGCGCGTTGCATTTACCAAACACTTTGTGATTATTCTTCCTTTGGTTGTTGGGGTGTTTTTTTCTGGTCAGAATCAGAACGTCCTTCAGTGATTAAATGCCATTTCTGAATAACAAATTAACCTTGTTATCTATGTAGAGAACTCTGAATTCATCAAAACAAAAGATGAAGACTGTTGCTCATCATTTGAAATTGTGTAATCACAGCTATGCTGAGTTGTACTTTGATTAAGTGGAAGATGATTATAGAGATCCGTCACTCACAGATGCAGTAGCACCCAGGACAAGCACAGATTTAATTTCATCCCAATATAACAAAGGTTTTTGAGGACAGTGTTTGAGTCCCCACTTGGTGTGGGAAATGCTTGAAAGTGTGTGTCTGCTTAAGAATGTAAGAGATTAGTGCCTGAAGGAGCACTGACAGCGCCTGTGCTACTGGAAGAATCAAGCAGGTAAACTGATTGTTTGTGCTGAGGCAAACTTCCCATTTCAGTCATACTGTTTACTCACTTACCATACCCAGACATATGGTTTACTCACCTAACTTCTTATAACGCAATCATAATTAGCATGAGTTTCCACACTGCCCATTCACAGGGATGTATACATTAGCTCTGAAATGAGTAGATCTTTTTCTTCATTTTTCTTTTACAACTGAAGAAATGGATGATGGAGCAGGATAAGGACAGGAGGAGAAATGTGCAAGTTCTGTTACTACAGGATAAAACACAGGCTTCTGATACCTAACCAGAGATGAGCATGTCAGGGCTACAAATTGATTTCTTCCAGTTGTGGTATCCTGAGCTGGGGTGAAGTACTGGGGCTGGCATCGTCTGCTTTGTTTTAGGTAACATCTCATGGACTACTGTTTGCATTTGTCTTTTGAAGCTGGTCAGAGTTTAGAGTTGAAGCAGTTTTCTGTCTAGAATGAGGTCACTCAGAGGCCCCTACCTCAATACCGTCAATATGTCAGTAAGGGCTTTCTCTTCAAAGTCTTAAACTGTCAGTTGAGAAACTGAGAAATGGAGCTAAGTCTAGTATCTGTGCTGTTTCCCTGACAGAACAAGATCATCTTCTACAATACAACTTCTCTATAAGATAAAGACAGTGTAAAAGTTCATGGTTTCATTTAAGTTTAAAATTTGAGGCCTCTCACTAGAGAGCTGAGGACACAATCTGCTCCAAGAGGTCTGTAAGGCAAACTGCAGAAATATACTGCTAGTTTCCTTAGCAGTGGGTTTTGTTGTTTGGGGTTTTGTTGCATACGCTGAAAACACAGAGTATTGCTGTGCCCAGTTGTGATAAAAGATCAGGTGAGAGGAGCACATCTGTAATACACAGTGGGGCCAGCCAATGTCCTTAAGCTGGTTTTGTTTCACTCAAGTCAGTGACGTGATTGTAAATTTACAACCACCAAGCTGAAAGTACAGTTTAGTTTTGTTGTATGAAGGGTACCAGAGGAAAAAAGAGAAGGAAATAGGGGATTTAGGCTGTGTGCTAGTGAAGCATTGTAGGGCATGGTTCCTACAAAGCATCAAACTGTAAGTGTTAAGCACATAAGCAACTTTAAATGTAGAAAGGCACTGATGTTTAAAGCATGGGCATTTCTGCAGGCAAGGGGGTCTTTTACCCTTTATGGCTTTTGGAAGTGCTTTTGGAAACTTTCCTTATGGTTTTGTAGAGAGAGACAAATTCTTACATTGCATCAGAGTGGGTGCATGTCATGGGTTCAGCAGCAGCAGTCATTTTTCTCCTTCTTGGTAGCTGGTAGGAGCAAACAGACTAAAAAACACCTAGTACTATTCAGACAATCTTATTCTAGAAGGCAAATCATTCAACTTCAGCATTCCTTTCCTTGGAGGCCTGAAAATATCGCCATGAACCAGTTTCCAGCCAAATTCCTCTTGAGCATCTTCAGTGGAATCCATCTGATTGTATCTTGCAATGTCTTTATGCAGTGTCCTCAACGTAATCATGGCTACCATTCCAGACAGAAAGAGGACAATCACCAATGAATTCATAATACTAAACCATTGAATATGAGTGTGAGGCATGGATCCCAAAATATAATCCCATCTTGATGCCCACCTGATACTCACATCCACCCCTCAGGTCATCCTACATCATAGTCTAACTCTAGACAAGGCCCACAAGGTGATGATTACTGGTGGTAGCAGTAGTGATTTATGTTATACCTTAGTTACTAAACCGTTCTTATCTCAACCTGTGGGAGTTGCATTCTGTTGATTCTCCTCCCCATTCCCTGGGGACTGGGGGAAGAAAGAGGGGGGAGTGAGTGAGCAAAACTGCGTGAGGGCCTTAAACCATGACAGTACATGATGGAACGTTTTAGTTGCACAAAAGAAACATCCTTCTGGCTGGGGTGCTTATGAGTTATTGGGCTTTCAGATGTGAGAATTAACCCTCATAAGTCATTGTTACCATTGTGACCCATCCTCTTTTCATTCACACATTTTTAATTCCTTGCCCTTCTAGCTAAACAATATTATAATTTGATTAGGTCTGTTACAAACCGCACTGAGGAGCAAAAGGATGAGGCTGTTCTCCAAACTGAAGAATTTGATTTCATCTTGGGGGTGCCTTGCACTGTTCTCTGTTAAAATGAAATCCAGGAATCACCTCTTGCAGAATTCTAGAGGTTGGCATCTGAGTACTCTAGAATGTTGTTGCAAAATTAACTTCCATTTTCACACATCAGCATTTTCAGACTTCAGCTGAACCTGGGAGGTGGGAGATTGTTTCTGTGCTTTTTCCTTCCTCACAGTTCTGAGGAGAAGCCTCTGGTATTTTGCAAAGTTCATCCAAACCAAACCTGTCAGTCGGCGAGTTACAGGAGCTCTGCTTGCCCCTTCACTGTGTTTTGGTGTTTCTTCTTTATCTATGTTGGTACATTTCAGTGCGCTATGTCTGTTGTGAAAAGGATTAGTAATTCTTCATTGATGGACCCAATGCTATAGCTTTGCCAAATCTGTCTGGACAAACAGATTGTAGTGGTTGGTTTTGAGGTCTCCAATGCCCACCCTACATATCAGCACATAGCCAAGGCTGCTAATCACAGACATGGACCTTTTCTCCCTCAAGCATCTTTGGTTTGATTTCATTACAAATCATTACAAAGAAATGCTTAGAAATATGCCACTTTTCTTCATAAAGTTTATTAGGTATTAAATTGTTTTATTTGGTATAAAAAGGGTTTAGAGCATTACATTCCAGGTTAGTGTAGCTATAAAGATTTCAGCAGCAATTTCTGAGATTCATGGAAAATCAGAGGCAGCAAGACTTCCTAGGTACTCAGGAGAAAGAAAACACACCCACACTGTGTGTACTGCCTGAGGTGATGACTGCTAATGAGATAAGTGTGATGTACAGTTCTGTTATGGAAATTGCGTAAGTAGGGAGGATAGCGGGTTCTTCAGTAGGTCTTCTTATGGGGGTTTTCAGAAGCACATCTCCTTGTTCAGCTTGGAGTTAAAAGGAGTTTTTAAACTCCAGTTAACACCGGAGAACCTCTACAAGTTCAAGCAATAGTGTAAGGTTGAGGTATTGGCAGTGAATCACTAACAAGCCAAAACACTACAAGGCACTTAAATAGGCATTTAATTTTAGTTGTGCGAGTGGTCCTGCTGCAGTCAATGGAATAACATGGAGCTGTTCAGTTAAGCAAGCAGTGAAGTGCTTGGCTGGATCAGGAGCTACAGGCAATTGCAAATTGCATTTCTGCCCTCAGTAATGCCACTCTGCATCAGCAGCAAAGGCAGGAAGTGATTTCCTAGTGATCTCAAAGGATATAAAAGGGAAGATTTCTAGTAGTGCAGTTTACTCTGTGTCAGCAGACAAAGGCAAAATGCAGTCTAATAGTTAAAAATAGAAAGTAGCTTGGAAGATCTAAGTTGAGATAATCCACATAGGGGTTCAGGTGAATTCCATAGGCCTGGCTCCGGGGTAGCAGGGAGCTGCCTGTGAGCAGTAATTGCCAAGGCTTCGAGATCCCTCAGGATGCTGTGTCCTAACACCTTCTGTGTCTGGAGGTTACAGTGCAGCTGCATTCAGAGCTCAACAGTGTCTGAAGCCTGGGCATGTGCAGAGTGCCTGGAACTGTCCTCTGGAGACACCATGGAATTGCTCAGCTCCTGCATGGTCACTGTGGTGGGTGGGAGATGGCTTTGCTGCTGATAGAAGGTGGATATGAGAGCAGCTCCCTTCACCAGGGCTCTTCCCACCAACTGCTGCTTCCTCTGCTTCGTTTCTTTGCCTTTTTGAGCTTTCCATTGCATGGCGGCTATCCTCAAGGGCAAGCTTAAGAGTAAAGTTTCCACTTCCTATTTGAGGAAGACATTTGCAGAACATTTTCTTCTGAGGTGTTGTCACATAGTGCGCTCAGTTCTGGCCATGGCGCCCACTTAGTAGTAGCTGTTGCTTGCTGCCTACTCTTGAGTTTATTAATATAAAACCATGACTGTACCTCTCTCAAGTGCATTAAATCTGTTCTGCTTGATAACTCCTGGTTTACTTTGCATCCTTAGTGATTACAAGCAAAGGAAGACATTGTTCTATTGTGTCTTGTGTTACCAGAAATTGATGCACGATGTATTCATTGTTTTTCCCCTTATGAGGGAGTTACTAATTTCCACCTGTATCCTTGCCCTGTAGTTACAGTAATTGTAGCTTGACAACTTTAAGGAAAGAAATACTGTTTGAATTGATTCTAATTCTGCGTCAAGGCATCATTAGGCTGGGTTGAGCCCAGTCTTTCCTCATGTATTTTTAATGCTTTCGTAAAAGCTGGAGAAGTAGTTTGCTGATTGTCAGACTTACTTCTGAGCCATGGTATTTTCTTCCACAACTCTTTGTAAACTTGATGTGCAAGGTTAAATCCCCCAACTTCTAGCAGGCTTCTTTAATTAAACTGACTTAATGGAGAGTCATGATCCTGACCCAGCAGCTTACACAGGCAGCCCCAGGTTTTTAGCAGGTTTTAGAAGATGCCTAGCCTCACTGCAAAAAAACCTTATGGTAGTAGAGACTCTGCCATAGTAAACCAGTAACTGTTGAATGTTTAATTACTTTTATTGCTTAAAAAAAAAAAACCAATTTATTCTGAAGCTAGAATTTCTCTAACATTAGCTACCAATTATTAGATTTCACAATGTCTTTTTCTGCTACGTGAAAGAGCTGGGACAGGAAAGTTCTTCCCATGCAGCTGGTTATAAAACTCTCAGTTTGACTTCTCTCAGAAAATAGATTGGGGCTGCTTAAGTCTCACTGTATGGTCTATTTTGAGATGTAAAAATCCAATTATGCTGTTTAGAAAGAACACCAGTGAAATATAGCTCATTTGTCAGAGGAAGAAAAGGAGCTTTTCTTGGTCTGTCTGCACAGACTTTGTTCTCCCTGAGGTTTGACCACTTTGACAGGTACAGGTATGGGACAGGTTTACTTGCAGAGTTCTCTGGTGATCTGTGGCTACCACCTTCAGATGCTCCACTCGGTTGTGTCACCTGTCTACGCGCATGGATGCAGGTAGATGCTGAATGTGTGTGACATGTTCTGTCAGGGGAGCAGATGGTGTTACTGAGCCCTCCCCAAGGCATTTTGACATGAATCATTGCAGGTACTGGGAGACAGTTTTTAGACAACTCTAAGAACAGTGTCATTATGTTCTCGTAACTTGTATGTATCTGTCCGGATGTGAATTTATTAGCCTGTGTTCTGGGAGCCATCAGTAATCTCTGAATCTAATCAGGAAGGAGGATCCCAGTTAATCTGCACTGGAGAAGAAATTGAGAATGTATTCCTTAATTGGAAGGCAAGGCTAGTTACATTCATCTTACACCGCACAGACTATTTATCTGGTTTGGTTTCCATGGTGGCTTTATGGTGCTCATGGAAAGGCTGTGTGTTCCCTGGAGCTCTGTCTTTGCCCGCACATCCTGGTTCACCTAGGGCTGCCAGTGCTTTTCAGCTCCCGATTCCTGTCAGAACACCAAGGAAGATTTCTGTTCAAAATCATAAAGGTGAGAAAACTTGTAGTGAGCACAGATTCTGAAATACTGAGCAGAACTGAGGTTTCGTGGCCAGAAATCCTGCAAACATCTGCTAATGAGGAAAAACTCTGTGCCTGTTCTACGCAGAACCCATAGACTGGCCATAGCTTCTTGCCTTGGGATAATCTTTAAGCTAAGGCACTAGCCCAAAAATTGGGAAACCTGAGTTCATTTCATTTCCCTCTATTCAGCTTTTGTTCTGTGGCAGATGGGAGGAAATACTTCTTTCTGTTCATGTCCATCTTTCAAAGGATCATTAAAATGCTTCTGGTATTTCAGTATGTGCATGTGTAGGATCCGGATGTCACTGAAGCTTTCATAACTGCTGTCACATTAACAGCCACAATAATGCTCTTCTAAAAAACTGAAATCCATCCTTTAACAGGCCCATACCAACATAAATTACAGTCAGGGATCTTGTTTCCAACAAAGCCAGGTAAGAATACATTGCCTCCTTGTTGTCTTCATTCTGAAACAGGTTATGGTTCCCCTTAAACCTCAGCTGTATATTTAGTCTTCCCAAATCTGTGAAAATGACTCAGGTTTTATTACTGTTTAAACTAGGTTGTTATTGTATTATAATTTACCTTGATTACAGGGCATTTGTTAGACCAGCTCCAGCAGTGATAACCTTTTGGGAATGGGGGAATGTGGAGAGTGGGGGAATGAACCAGGATAGGCACAAATGCCTCTGGGATAAATTCTTTACCTGGCCTAGGTGAACAAACCATGTTACCATAGTCTCAGCAATGGACTCAAGCACCCATAAAGCCCTTTCTCCTGCAGCATTACAGGGTACTTCAATCACTTTTTAAACACAGCATCCTTCATACACTAATGGAATTGCTCAGCATAGTTCAGTCATAGAAGTGAACTGTTGGTTGGCAGAAGGTGACAGTGATAGGAGAAATGGGGAAGGGAAATTGTTGTTGCCATCACCTGACAGAGCAGATGATGAAGCTGGAATTCCTCTGAAAATGGTGAATGATAGCAGCAGCAGAGCATGTAAACATTGACAAAGGGCAACAAGGCAAGGTTTGATACAGTGGACACTGTTGTTAGCACTAGTGAAGAAATCCCTGGGGGCCTTGACTCTAGTTATTGCTTTTGTCTTATTTCATCTCTGTAGAGGTATTACACTGCTTGTGACAGCCCAGCTCTGAGGGAAGATGGAAAGAGATTATTTAGAGGAACGGGACAGACAAGTGGATTGTGTTCCATGTTACTCATAGCAAAGATGCTCCAGGGCAAAATTAAATGAACTGAAAGTCCAGAAAAGTGCCTCCATAAAAATGATGTAGAGCAGGATTTTTTCCCATTTTCTTATACATGATAGACAAAGCAATGCAGCCCTTGTAATTTTTTTTTTTTATCATCCATCCCATTTTACCAGAAAAGAGTTTTTTAACAGAGAATTGTATTTGAGTTGGAAAAGAAAAGTAGGAAAGATGATTATTTCTCTGGCAGCTCAGAGTGCTTCCAACAAAGGCTATACAAATAAATAGATAAAACCTGGAGCTTGGTAAGTGCAGAGCTTGTGACCCAGCAGAGATAAAACACATCAGCCGTGTGATGAAATACTTAATCCTGTGGCACTGTCCTTTTCAGTGAGAAATTCAGACTTTAATTCAGCAAAGTAGTATTTAATGACTGTTGCTACTCTCACAAATAACAAATGGCTGGAGTGACAGAGGAATTGGGTTTATTTATGTATTTCTGCCAAGCTGTAGTTGAGGTGTATATTTTGGAATAAAACTATAGCAACAGCCTGGGAACATAAAATGCCAAAGGTCATTGAGTAAACTCTCTTTATTCTAATGCAATACTTCTCTGATCATGTCTGACAACCTTTTGTGCTGATACCCGTATTTCGTGACTGTGCTATACATAACTGGCTCTGGCTTCCTCTGTTAGAGACAAGTGAAGCAGTGCCATGTTTGTGAGGGCGTATTTGCGCCATAATCACTTTCAACGTGTAGCAGTACATGAAACGCAGAGGGAACGGGTTCTGTGCTGGGGTTAGGAAGGGTAAATAAGGAAGGAATTGAAGGGGAGGGAGAAGCACACTGTGTAAGCAAGTTGTCTACATATTCCCTGAAATCATCATCTAACGTATCCTAGATGTTCTAACCTTTTCATCCCAAGAAGCTCACAGAGGCAATGGATTTTTATAAGGACCGAGTCATCAATGAAAACCATCTATTTTCATTTCCTTGCTCATGAACTTGGGATACTGTTCTCCCTGCTCACAGTGGGCATCTGCAAATCATCCTTAGGTGTCAGGATGAAAGTCCTTGGTTAAGAGCAATGAAGTATGATACAAAACATCCTCCTAACCTCTGCTGTGCTCTTACAGTTGTCTCCAAGGGCAGGAACAGACCTGCTGCCAATTCCCAGCATGATAGATGTCTGAGGTGGAGAACATGGACTTGGCTCAGAGCATGGGGCTTTCTCCTACATAGTTTGTTTCTAAGGCTGTTTCTGATGGAAGGGTTTCTTATAACCTGCTCACAGCAGATATTGGGTGTGTAGGTCCCCAGCTTAGGAGTGAGAACAATGATGAATGATGTAAAGAAGCCTTAAAAGGGCAAAAAATAAAGGTCAATGTTTCTTTATAACCAACAAGTGATATTTTTGTCTACAATAGGACAGTAATTTTCCAAAGTTTTTTGGGGAAAAATAATACAGATTTGGCAAAAGAAATTTGTAGCTAAATTCATCTGCTGGGAGAAAGGAATCCATTAAATTATGTTCTCAAAAGGGATATTTTCAGATGCTGTTGAAACAAAGTATTTTGCTTGATCTGAAATGAACTTTCCATATTTTGAGACACCTTGAAATGCCAAGCACATTTTTGGTTCTGTTTGAAACCATATCTGTATCCGTTATATTTAACTTCCAGAAATCTCTCGCAAACAAAGAACATCCCTTATTTGCCCAGCACTTTAATAATATAGGACACTAGCTAGGCAATAAGCTGAAGCTAATATTTACAGTGTTCAATTTTGAGGACACTTTCAGCTCTTGGGAAAAGTACTGCCAAATGTGTGTGTGTATTTTCACATCGTTATGCTAGATGGAATGTGTCCTGTCTCGTTTAAAGAACAAAAACATGCATAGCAATCTCTTTTTTATGTCGGCATCGATACATTTCTGTTGGCTTCATTATACAACAGCATAACAACAGCAACAAAATTCCAAAAAATTTAAAGAAACATATTCCAAACAAAAGAATTTGTCAACTAAAGTCTAAATCTTTGCAAATGGGAATAAGTGCTCTTGAAGATCTGAAATGGAAAGAGCCCGTACAAGGCTGGGTCTGGTCTCACTTGAATTTTCCCTGGAGAGGCAGCAAATCCGAAGACATGACAGCCTCCTTTGCAGTCCTAGGATTTGGAGCTTTTTTTGTCCATCAAAGCACAAACAGCCTTTTTCTTTTGTGGTTTTCCCAAATCACATCCCTTTACCAGCTCCTTAGGTGTCAAAGCTCTCTGTTCATATAATTGGCTTAGTTTGTCAGGCACTTCACAGCCTATGATTGATGTTATTATCTGTCCATTAATAGTAGCAATAAAGCATTTAAGCAGAGTGAATGACTAGGACATAATAGCACTTTCTTCTGTTAAAGTTCCTCTTCTCTGTGCCCTTCCTCTAAGGTAGCCAAAAATCCTTCCAGACAGGTGCTGTCCTTTAGTAAAGTGAGGTCAAAGCATGTTGTAGCAGACTCAACTGGGGGAGTTGCATCTTTTTTGTGTTGTTCTTGCAATATAAGAACACTTGCATGTGTCCTGAGGGGTGCAGTGCTGGGTGAAAGGGCAGGGTGGTCAGAGATGTGCTTCTTAAACTCCAGACATGTTTAATGTAGCTTATTCCAGCTGTTTATGGGCAGTTCCCAGCCTTCAGCACCTTCCTATGGCACTGGTTATGTTTTCCCTGGGAGGAGAATCTTAATCATGGGTTTGCCATCTGAAGTAAATAAACATTCCTAGTGAAAGCCGTGCCCTGGCACATCTGTATCTGATGTTCATTAAGGCTTTGGCACTTACTGTCTGAAAACAGGATGTCATCTGAATTCAGATGGTTTAGTGAGCACATGCTTATGCCCACCAGATGAACTTGTCCAGTATAAGCAGGTGATTATTTGTGGGCATTTTAATATAAATTGCATGAGTAGTTTGCTGATGTGATTTAAAATGGGTGTGTGAGAAAGGATGGCTGGAATTGCTGAAATGATTTGTTACTGCTTCTGCTAGCAAACTATTTTTTTTCTTATTCCGCATGATATTTTATTAATTATCTTCCTAGAGATCAGTTTTCAGTATAAATTTTACCTCCAGCTTGAGCTCTGTTAATCAGAGTACAAGAGAGAATGCTTTAATATAACATCACTAGGCTGGCTGGTTTCTGTATGTAGGAGGCACAGGTTCCCGCTATTCCTTACAGCAGTATTATCTCTGCTGTACACTTAAAGCACTAAGACTTAGTGAGATTTATAGTTCTATTAAGAATGAGCTACCAGATATATCTCCTGGATGATAATATTCCCTGTTCTGTGTTCATACAACTGCTCCCTTGGGAAGGTCATGGAGGAGGAACAAGATAGAATTAATGCTTTCAAAAACAAGAGTACTCCCTGCATCATCAATACCTCTGCAGGTTGCAGGTGCCAAACATGAATTTAAAGAGATGGAAACTGTCCCAGCTCTTCCTGGTTTTTATCAGGACTGCTCTGGAGATGAGGTAGAGATGAGGAGAGCTTGCACCTCTCACATTATGCAGCTTCCTTAGACGTCCTGGTGAATGCACATCTCTGCTGGGGAGGCTTCTCCTCATGCTTCAGGTGCCAGTGCTTGAACAAATCAGGTCTTTTTTATGCCAGCCACCAAGAAACCAACTGATAAAGGTGCCTCATCTATGATGACTTTATAGTGTGGCCTCAGCCCTGTGACCATCCGCGGTGCAGCTTTGTACCGTAACACCGAGTCCTGTGCCTTCTCGTAACAACGTTCAAAGCTGAATTTCAGCTGAGACACCAGATGTCTTCATGGTCTAAAATATTAGCAATTAATCTCAGTTTGTAGCGTTTCTGCATTAGAAGAAGATTTTACTTTAATAGCCCTTTTTTGAAAGTGTTATTCTAAGGAGATCAGCATGCTAAAATTTGCATTGTAAAAGATTGTTTTGGAACAAAGCAGGATCTAATGAGCATATAGTAAATCCCTTGGCTCTGCAGCAGAGTCACAATAAGCATAATAGCTCTGTCTGAATGAATCCCTTGCAGCCTAAAAGCTTTCTTCTTTAAAATGAAATAGCAACCCTGCAGGATTTAGTGCAGACAATATACAAAGATCATTTAAGGGCCTGTTGTGCAAAGAGAAAATAAATGAGGGTGAATCCACTTAGGGTCTTTTGAAAAGACCCTTTGTGATCACTTCATTAGACGGTCTCTTTCAATATTTTCTTACTCAAGAATTACTTTATTCTAATAGAAGCATCAATAAATTCCACTCTTTATTCTTTTTCCCTGTGGTCTCAGCTAAAATGCCAGGAAGCATTTTATCATTTTCAGCCCTCTTAGTGAAGGTTGAACACGCAGTAAGTATCACTGCTTTAATAAAAGACTGAAAGTATGGTCTAATGGTATTACACAAGAAAGGAGAAGTTAGAAACTTCTCCCTTTGACTTTCATCCTGGCTTACCTTGGATAATAGTGAAAGCAGATCTTATTAGGTTCTGCCTAGTTTTAGGCTGATATGTTTGCCTGCCTGTCGGAAAAGGTGCCTTTGAGTTACAGGCTTATTCTCTGCCCTTCCTGCCAAGTTACAAGTAGTTTATCACCCAGACATATTTATGATAGGTGCCCCAGATAGTGTGAAAACCATTTCATTTGCCATTTTGAAGAAAGGCAATTGAAATCAGAGATGATGTTGAGAAGTTCCTTGGAGAGTTGGTGAAGTCTCCATCACTAGAGATATTCGGCAGGGTCCTGGCAGCTGGCTGTAGGTGACCCTGCTTGAGCAAGGGGAGGTTGGACCCAATGACCCCCAAGGTCCCTTCTATCTTCAGCCATTCTGTGATTCTGCAGTTGAGCGCCTCATGCACTGGTGTGTGTGACTCCAGACTTGCTGTGTAGTTTTTGTCTCCTCTTATCTTTGAGACTTCAAAAAGTTTAAATCTGGAATTTGTATTACAAAGAGACCAACTCCAGAGGTTTCTGGTGTGGGAGTTTCAGTTCTAGGACCCTGCTTTGGCAAAGGCTTTATATTTTGCTGCTAGATTGGACGTTGAGTTTTGCTTTAATTTAGGCAGAGGAAATAATCCCTGCTCACCTGAGATACCAAATTAAAATGGGAAGGGCTTTGAAACATAACTCTTCCCAACAAATCAAAAGCTCAGACTGTCCTCATTTGATCACAGATCCAAAGCCCAAACCTGAATATAAACTAGGTGCATAACAAACCCCATCTAAATACAACAGTCTTTGGCTTTAGCTGTACCACAGAGATGTGTTTTATCTAGTCAACATGATGGGACTTAACTAGAATCTGGTCCTTTGGACTCAGCTATTTTTTTTTTCCCCACTGAGATGAGTTTCTTGAAGGAAAGTTGATTTCTGAAGCAGTTTTTGCTTTAGGAACAGCGACCATAGGTGACAGCACCACTATGACTCTGACCTTCTCTATTCTTGCTAATCTCCTGGCATCTGACAGCATCCTTCAGTCTGTTTGGACCACTGCTGCACTCAGCTGATCCAGTCTTGGGCCTCTTTTAAGTGGCATCCAAGGGAGCACTGGACTATGATGTTCTGATGCTTGTGTTTAGGAGAAGCTTCTGAATTGCACAGTCAGTATTATTTGATGGTTTGGTGCAGGTTAGTAAAGCTGAGTCTGGTGAAACAGGCATTTTCCTAAGAACTTCAGTGTTGCAGAACTCAGCTGCAGTCTTTCTGGTATAAGCTTAATGTATGTAGTATATCTTTATCCCTTGCTGAGGCGTGAATTTAGAGAGATTTCCTCTATGGTCTTTTGGGATGAGCAAGAAGAAACAACCTAAAGAAATCACATGAATGAGAAGTGAGGAAGAAGGATGCCAGGCTCGACTTCAACTCCGCTTCATGTTTCCCATGTGGATTGGAATTTTCCAAGGCAGATTTGTTGAATTTTAGCAGTTACAGTACAAACAGTGTCTGTGCTGACAGATCTGCAGGAATGACTGACAGCAGCTCTATTGATTTGGGAAAAAATGAGTAAACTTGTAAGAAGGCAGAAAATTATTCTCATGTCATGTGTTCTTGAAGAATATGTTATAAGAAGTGTCTGCCTGGGACAATTACCAAACTAATTTAGAGATACCGAATTGCACTTACTTTATACAAGGAAAAATGATTGGGGCTTGCAAAACTCAACATATCTGGTATTAAGCCAGAAGGTATCTACAGCCTCTTTCAGACTTGAGAATTCAGAAAGGAGAGTTTTTATCTCTAGTATATGGAGTTTAATGCTATGCCTCAGGGCAGTCTCCTTTCTATGCCTGCCATCTGTGTGATTGGAGCTCTCCTGGAGCATCTTGAGGTGCCAGCATTCATTCATTTGCTAAGAAAAACAAGTCTCTGAAAATTAAAACCTTGCCCTTACATAGGTTGTTCTTTCTCCCTGTTCCCATTCCTCAGTGCTTCCTGTCCTGACAGACCCAAATGCCATCCCTAAACGATAATGTCGATGAGGTTGATGGTAGATGAACAGCGCTTACCTACACCTAAAGTCAGCAGCACAAGACATGCCAGTGTTCTCTATAGACCATGCCTGTGAGGTTGGCTTCTTGGTTATTTCCTGTCAAGCTGCCACCTCCCAAAATTCTGCTCCCTAGGTGCATGCTGGGACTAGCAGATCATCTTCCTACCCTTTTCCAACTGAGGGATGTGCCACCATCCTGCCCTCAGCAGAGGGGTGAACCCTGTGCCTGCATTGCACATGGCACACTGATCCGTCAGGATCTGTGGGGTCTCTGCGTAATTCTGGTGCCTCTATCAGCAGCTACCCTAGAGCCATCAGGTATCCATGGAATTTGTGCCAGGAAGGGTAGATATCATGATCCTAGGATTGGGAATGAGGAGCAGGCTCCGTAGCCCAGTGATGGAGGTCTGTATAAGCATGGTCTCTCCTATAGTTTGAGTACAGACCAGCTGTGTTTTGCCGTCATTTTGGCCTCCTGCTGAACTCCTGCCATGCTCTGCTCGGCTGTGAAGGCTCCTCACAAGCTCCTCAGAAAGCAGCCTCATTCAGAGCAGGTTGTCTTTGACCAGCATCACTGCTGCAGGAATTTCTGAACCACCTTGGTTTGGAGTGACCCTTTAGCCTTTGTCATGCCAGTTAGTGCCTATTTAAAATCCGTGCGTAAAGCCAAACCTATACAATGTGCACAGCCAGTGGGCATCCATCTGCTCTTGTTTCCCTGAGGGCTTTTTGCAACTTCCATCCTCCATCACCAAGGTGGTTCAGACCATCTGGAATTTTCCTTGCAGAAGGGAATTTACCTCACATGGAATCACCAGCTTCTTCCCTAGGCCTGCTTTTCTCAGAGGTGCAATATTGTTTTTGAAAACTGCAAAATACGGGTTTATGGAGATTGGATTAGTGGTTAAAGCATATGGGACATCTTTAATACAATTTAGTCCTATCCTCTCCCTCCCATAGCAGCTAGTCTATTAATTTATCAGACATAGTTCTTCACACACAAAGTTTATCTGAGCAGCAAGATAGCGGTTGCTGAGTGTGAGTTTCTCTAGACCATGTTTCAGTTTCTTCATGCTTATCTATTTTCTTCTATAAGGGGGTCAACAGAAGGGTTTTATCTCCTCACTGCTGTCACTTCTGAGATCTGGGTTGGCTTGAGGTTCTGTGTAACCTCTAAGAAATACATGAAGGACAACTTCTAAGTTTGTTGCTGGAGAACAACCAGAGAAATGGGAAAGAGTAAAGCAATGTAAGTTATCAGTTGAGTGTCTCGTAGCAAGAACATTAAAGGTCCTGCTGTCTTTTCTCCTCTGAAAGCAAGTCACCCATAAACATTAGAAAACCTCAATGGAACAAAAGTAAGAGATCAGACTCCAACTCTGAAAAAACAAAAGGCTAGTCAAGTATCTGTGAAATAATTGTTTTACTTCCCTGCAAAGAACCGGTGCCATTTGGAATCTGGCAGGAAACCTCACATTCAGTGACTCAGCAAGAGGATGCACACCCCCTGGAACTCTGTGGTAATAGTTTTGGGAAAAGCAGCAAGGTCCAAGTATTCATCACTGGGGCAAATGAAACACTAATGATAATCATGAAGAGATAATGCTGGTGTTCAGCATACACCAAGGACTCAAATGGCTGCCTGCTCTATTCTTTGTATCTGTGGTTCTGTCTTCAAAGGAAAAAAAAAGCAAAAGGAGAGTCCCAAGTAAAATTCAGCCCTCCACAAACAACACTGCTTGTTCCCAGCCTAACAGGACAGCAGGAATAGTGGATTAGGTATATATGCACCAGGTATTTATGTTAATTAGACTATCCTAGTGACAGAATTAGCTTTTGTGTGTGAGATTCTGTCACACTCCCTAGGTATGTGCTATTAGGAGAGGATCTATAAGCTGCTGTTAGCAGGAGTTGAAACCAAAAAGGCAAGGACTGCTGTGGAGACAATGTTGGTATCAGTCAATCAAGGACCCTTTTGGGTCCTGTCATTTGCAAGCATTGGTCAGAAGTTTGTCCTGAAATCTTTGACAGAACACATGATCTGTGGATCTTGAGATGTGATTTCTTCCCTTTTACAGTTCTCTTGGCAGCTAAAAGCATCTCTCATGTGAGCTGTTTTGTCCCAGTGCAGAAAGCTTTCTGCTCTGTAAGTGCACCATGAAATAGCACAGGGTATTTTGAGAAATGAGAGTTCGGACTTTTTTACACCATAATTATGGCTGCTTTTGAAGATGGTGATAAAAATGGAGCTGATGAACAAAACAGACCCACGTGATCCATTTTCCATATGACGTGTTTGATTATGACAGTCCCCTTGTTTCTAACAGCTTCCTATGTGAAGTGAAAAACGGAGAGAGCACTTTATTCAGCACATCTGATTAAATATGGCTCTCTAGTCAGCACTGAGAATATGTGGAGGAAAGAATAGCCGTAAAACCCCATTAGAAAAAATAGAAAATGTCAGGCTATGAATTGCTTTGAAAAATCAGTTTTCAGTGAACTATGTAAATTGTCAATAGCAGAGATGCAAGGACTGTAACTGTGCTGTATTCTTGCTCGGTTTTGGTTTCTAGAGTGGGCACTGGAAGTTGCCATATACATTACAGGCTGGAGAATAACTAGTGAGCTCCTCTGTTTCAGCTGGGAAAGGATCTTAATGTCGTGTTTCAAATCTACTTTGAAGAATCCCTTCTCCATGGGTGACTGGAGAGGACATAACTGCAGCATCATCTTCCTATGCATATTTTAACGAAGATTATTTGTATTAATTGCAGTACTGAGTTATCTTTGTGGTTGACTTTGCTGTGCACATGGATTTTATTTTGCACAGTGGTGTTCAAGGAGCTGAGAAAAGCCCAGGTGTGCTGCTGTTGTGAGCTTACTACCTGAACTGCGTGTCCTCCTGCCCTTCAGGGGCTGCAACTTTATCTAGGGAGTTCTCAGACTTTATTCTCCTTGAGGAACCACAAATTAATCACTCTGTGAGAACCTGTCACTTGGACAGTCGGTTGCAGTGATTGAAGGCACCTTTATCTCCCGACCATGTGCACTCAGAAGCGCTGTGAGTCCCTGGCCTCCTTAAAGTTTAACATCAGGTTTTTGAGGCTCTTCCAACTGATAAAACAAAAATATTCCTTGGAAAAGTTTGTAGTTTGGCAAAATTTCTGAATGAGAACAAATAACTCTTTTTAATGTTGTCAGAAGATTGTGTTTTGCAGCAAAGGTTTGGGGTTTCGGTTTAAACTGACCTTTCAGATTGAAATATGCTCTTATTAAGGCAAACACTTTGGGGATGGTTTTTTTTTGGAGGGGAAATGGAGGTGACAAAGAGCATGTGTTTCAACTAGTGAATATATTTCAGATTGATGTTATCTTGACAATTTAGGTCAGCTAGATCTCTGAAACGTGGAAGTTCTTTCATGATAGGAAAATCTTTTCCAGTCCTGCTGTAGGTGTGTGTGGGTAGTCTAGGAGACATCTGTCTTTGGTAGGCTTTGCTTGAAAATAGAAGAAAACCTGAGATCCCTGACTTTTAAGAATTCCCACGCTGAGATATCATGAAACAGGGGTATCATAGAACAGGGATATCTGGGCTGCTTTGAGAACTCCTCCATCTCTTCTGTTGCCTCATACAGAAAAGGAAGTCTAAAGGGTGACTCCTGTGAAGTGCTGCTCAGATGGAGGTCAGAACTGCTTTTGTAAACCATCAGTCTGGTACCAGCAGAAGGGTTTTGTTTGGGGATGTGCTGAACATCCACCTCTGGAGCACTGCCTCTGGCAGAGCAATCACAGCGGTGCCAGGTAACACACTGCTGGGCTTAACAGCAACAAGAGAAAATGCATTTCCTCATAAAATTCCTTCTTGTTTGGCAAAAGTTAAAGCATAGCAATGTATTAACCCTTCTAAATCATATATCCAGCCTGCACTGGTGGCCAGTATTGGTGATGGACAGTGTAGGTTATGGTAGACAAGACACTGTCTCATCTCGGTTTGCCTTTGACGCACAGAATATGATGACAATTGCTGCAGAGTGAATAGTGAAAGCTTTTTGTAGGACAGCTGTATTTCAGGTGCACAGGAACAGCTAATAATTAGTGTCAGTAAATCACTGTAGCACCAACCACAAATGTTATAATTCAGTTTGTAATTTACCCCTGATGTAGCTACTTGCTCTTCTTAATACTTAGTTTGTCTGTTTATAGGAAAGTTGATTGGGATAATTAGCAATGAAAATGCTCAGGTAACACAGCTTTGGTAACATTTATATTGCCATCAGTTTTGTTTATAGCAGCCTAAAGAGCAATACTGAAATTAGAAATTAACTACAATTAGCAAATAAATTGAGTGTCTCTTGGAATTACTTGATCATGTCTTAAAACGTTCACAGTGTGATGCAAAAGCCAAGTGAGTCCCTGGGCTGTGACAGCTGCACGGAGCTGAGGTGCACACAAAGCAGGAACCTCTACTTCAGTGCCCCTGATGCCCAGCATCAGCATCATACCGATGCTCAAAAGGGTTGTACCTACCTTGCCTTCAGCTGCTGCTCCACAGTCCAGGTTTGGTAAGTGCACACTGTGATTCCAGAACCAAAGTTTACCACTAGGGATTTAGCTCTCTGTGAGGATAAAGGCAGCTGAGCAAGGTTTTCGGTGATGTGCACCCTTTTACGGAGCGACAAAGACACCATTCCACTTGCATGTTCTCAGTAAGTGAACCTTGAAACACACATTTAATGTTGGCAAATTGTCATGAGAGGAATAACTTGTATTGGAAGTATGTTGCTATCCCAGAAGATGAGTCGTAGACATGGGAGTTGATTTCCTCTGATTATCTGAAACATGTCTATTCGGATGTCAGTTTATGCTCACAGGTAGAAATAGTTTGCTTCCCATAGTAAGACATTTTAAGAACTTTGCTCAATAAATGCTGTGGAGGTGTGTGTAATTACTTTTTCTAGCATAATGTCATAGTTAGATGTGGAAAGAAATGGATTGTTTAGTACTGTTCAAATGGGTCATTAAATCCAGTTCTGAAGAACAAAGGAGGAGAATAAACCAGTTTCAGGGGCAGCCACTGACTCACATTTCTTATCTGTTTCATTCCGTAAAACTTCCCTTGTTCCTTCATCCTTCATTGTAATTCAGAGCCTTCTTGTAGATCGAGGCAGACAGGCAATGGCTTTCTGAATTGCATGTGTCTTTCAATTCTGCGTCAGGAGGAGGAAGGTGCTGCTAAACCTCCCCATCCTCTTGATTCAGACACAAGTTTTCAGAACTATCTAAATCTCAGATGACTGTTCTTAACTACTGGGATCTTGTCTGGTTTGGGGTGCATGTATTTTGTTGTACTAAGCTCTTCATTTAAGCTTAAGTAATTGCTCTGGAAAGGGAGAGGACAAGAGCTCTGCTCCATACTTGGCAGTGCACCACTGAACAGCAACTAATCCTGATGAAGTGGAACAGGAGACCTTGTCTGGCCTGAAACAAATGACCCACAGTCAAGCAGCTGTAGCATTTATCTGGGATATGGACAAATGGTGGGAGAATGTATGCCTGGTGGTACATCACTACCTCACTGCCTTCTTACCTTGTGCAATGTACACCCAGCTCCCTCCTGGGAAATGGCCCTGTTGGTTTCTGGTGACATACTCCCCCAAAAAACAAGTCATCTGGGGTAAATCAGCATTTTTATGGGAAGCAAATTTCCTTGAATATTTCCTGGCTGTTCCCTTCCTTCCCCCTCTTCAGCAGATTTTTGTCTCCTTGCAGAGCAAAATGGGGTTGGAGGGGTAGGGGGAAGATGTGACCATAAATGTAAGGCAATGTAGAGATTGCAGATGGGGTGGTAACAGTGCAGGTTCCTGCTGCCTGCACCAGGATCCTGGTGACAGGGTGGGTGTTACCTGGCCTGAGGCTGCTGCTGCCTTTTTCTGTTGTGTTTCCTTCAAAGCCAGGTGCCTGGCTTACCTGTGGATTTCATCTGGGGAGAATTTATCACTGATAAATAACTGCTTGTGTTGAATTTACAGATGAGCTAAACCATTTCCTTTAATGTTGCAGTTTAGTACCTTTTCCTCTTCGGGTTTGCATGAGCCCTGGCGTTTGAAGGAAATAAATCTGCTGCTTAGATAAGGTATTTGCAGTTGCTACCAAAATATATAAATGACAATTACAAGGTCATTAACCATAGCAAGAGAAAGAAAAATGTGCCATGCACATAGCTGACTTCCAGGATGAGTTGGGCAAATAGCAGCATACTAAAGTGTACTGCTCATTTCCCCTTTTGACAATGAAAATCAATTAATCCCTTTCTTTTTTCATTGCACTTCCCCTTTGCTCTGGAAACCTCAGCATATGTCAGGCCAAATTTATGAGCGGTGCTTTTTTCAGTGTATTTCATTTATCAAGTGTAAATTCCAGTGGCCAGTGATTTACTGCAGAACTGTTTGGAAAGCAGCAAATACATATTACCTATCAGAGTATTTAGGGGAAAAAAAGGCAAACTGGAGCAGAAGATTTTATCTGCCACTTCCCAAGCAATTTATCTTTGTCCCCAAGAAGGCAGCTTAGGTGAAGAACTGGCCCAGTGTTATTCCGGAGTGCATCTTGCCTAGAAATGAGCTCTTATGCTCTTCTATGGCTTTGAAAAGCAATGGATTATTGCTTGTATTTTACTATCTTTTATTTATTTCAGCTACATTATAGCACTAGGTGCAGACCTGAGGGAACTGAAAGGCGTAAACTTCACTCACCCTGCATCACTCTGTATCCTACTGGTTCAAAGAGAGAAGTTCTTATTGTTTCCCATCCCAGAGTTCAGACAGTAAATAATCAACAGGACAAACCTGCGCCGTACATCACAGCGGTGCCTGGGTGATGCAGTTTCCACTCAGCCCCTTTTTCCAACTTCATCAACTCGGGGCTAGAGAGATAAGTGGCCACTTACTGCTTCTGATGTGACCAGGCTGCAGGTAAAGGTACACAGAACAGTTGCACCAGGGGTTTCTCCTTCTCTGCTGCTGGCAGATAAGAGCTGAGGGAATACAGAAGCGCTGGGTGAGAACTGCATTTGCTGTGGTCACATCCACTGCCAAGTGCAGCAGTAACCCCTGTTGCTAAATAAACGTTGTTTCATTTAATGGCCACATTCACCAGGGCATCCTGAGCTGAGACTTGAGCCTCTGTTCTTGGGTAAAATTTCCATGGGGCATCCTGTACTGACCAGGTGAGTCAGTGCTTTTTGCTTACTGATGAAGGTAGGACAAAGCATGTTTGTGTTGGGAGAATTGCTGCACTGAAAATCAGTGAAGCCGGCAGTGGCTGGATTAGAAAGAGTATTTGACTGACTCACAGTCAAAGTTTCCATAATGAGCAAATAAGTGTGTTTCCATGCCTGTTTTCTTGTGGTATTGTGCATGTGGGTAATTTGTTTCCTTTTATTTCCAAAAAGTAGTGTTTAAAACCCCACATAATAGAGTCTGGTGTGGAACAGGTCATCTGAGATGCTGATGCTAAATGTGTATCAGATTTTTCTGGCAGTCACATTTAAAGTATTAGAAGTTTGTTGGTTTGGAGAGCAGACAGCAATCCCCACATGGACAGCCGGACAATAGAACTGATGCTTTGAAGCTTCAGTCACAAGCAGTTGGTTAAATTAGTCCCTGTGATAGAGGTTGCCACCTTGTAATTTGTCTACTGCCTAATGGTTCCAAGGACAGTGACATTATGGGGAAGGACTTGGGTATGTGTGGAATGTAAATTTGTGTACCTAACACAGACAAGTGCATTCACTCACCTGGAGTCAATGTGTGCAGAGAAAAGGAAGTTGATAGTCGTTTTGAACTGTTCAATGGTGCCCATCTCCTACTGGGGAGTGCTTTACATACAGCCTCTGCAAAGAAACAGAAGGAAACAAACCAACCCCCCCAACATGTGATTATTATTTCTTCTCCCAGGTCTGGCAATGTGGAGGAAGCATGGAGGTGTTACCCTGCTCCCGCGTGGCACATATTGAACGCACAAAGAAACCCTACAACAACGACATTGATTACTATGCAAAGCGCAACGCCCTGCGGGCTGCTGAGGTCTGGATGGATGACTTCAAGTCACATGTTTACATGGCATGGAACATCCCCATGGCAGTAAGTACAGGTCACACTCTGTCCCAGAGAGAGTCAGGAACATGGATGGGTGTTCCTAGTTAGCTCTTGGAGGTGAAGGGTAATTGCTACAGGTGTACCAAGTGGTCTTAGCTTAAGGGGAAGAGTGCTTCCATGTTGGTGCATGCTTAATATGAAGAGTTCTGCCATGTAAACTTGCTTCCTCAGTGTAAGTTTTGTTGTACGCCCAGAAGCAGTGACACAGATTTATAATTTAACTGGAGCAAAATGTTCCAGGTTTATGTGCTTCCTCAGAAGAAGTCATTAATTTGGGATGCCATTAAACTTTGAGGTGTTCATATGCTAGAGCACTGAGGACTACGGAAATGTCTGTAAATAAATATCATCATTCATCATGAGGCTCAATAGACCTCACAAGCATAAAAAACAAAGTATGTGATAAAAGAATCACACAATAAATAGTTTTACTGTCTACAGGCTGCAAGTTGCAATGTGGACACAGTCTGTTTCTCACTGTGCATACTAATTGTCGATGGCATGTGGGGGCCTCTAGGAATCCATGTAATATAAATATTAGATAAACTGTTGGTTCAATTTATCACTTTATTCTGTAAGTATATCACATGCTACATCTTCACTGAGCATAATTCTTGGAGAGGAGAGGGATGTTATATCCCAGTCAGGTGGAAGCTGACTGCTGCTGTATTCTTTAGTGGTATTTGCATCCAAATTATTCATGTGAAGGGACACAGGGAGAGCAGCTGAAGGGAAGCATGCTCCAGTCTGCAGGTAGTGGTGGTTTAGTTAACCCTTGCTTGAGAGGCTGGTCCAGAGCTCATTGAAGTACATGGAAATAGGAATGGTCCTACCAAAACAGAAAGGTAAGTCTTTATGAATGTTCAGTTATGATATAGAGTCCATCAAAGTCACAGAAGTCTTGTCAGAGACTTCATAGGATTTAGACTGGGTCCTAAATATCTACATATTGAATATGTACTTTGGGATCAAGGTACAATTTTTGTTCATTTGTATTGTGACGTTACAAATACCTATACCTAAAGGAGTCATGTTTCATTCTTCTCCATGTGATGTCTGAATATGTCAGATGTTTGCTTGTGTCCAAACTGTGCTCAGTGCTGTTCGGTATTGGACACTCTCTGCAAGGGCTCTGTGAAGATGCGTTTTGGTGACTTCTTTTGGCACAAGAGGTACTGGGAGATGAGAAGTAATGGCAGAGAATTATTTTACCTTAACAAAAGGCAACACTGCATATCTTCTTTTTCACACAAGAATGATAGCTTGGAGGGAAACAAAGCAGCTCCCATTTAAGTTTTTCAGGGCTGTTTTGGCCCTGTCTGCATCCACAGTTTCAATCAGATGAAAAAGTAACCTTGGTAAAATTGTTTGCTTGATGCCATCTCAAATGAATTCTTGGCAAAAACAAGATATTTAAATGAGCATTTACTCCAAAACATGATTTCCTTTAATCTCTCTGAAATTACTCATTGATGTAGTTCTCTGCATTGAGCTATACAACAGTGCTTTTAAAAAGTCCCTGGCACATCTACATTGAGACAGAAAGTCAGCAGAAGTACTGAACATGAAAATTTTCTTTCCATAAATTAATTGATAAAATGTGCATTGTAAAAATGGTTCCATTAGCTCACAGGCAAAGGAAGTGAGTGTTAAGTGTTCAGAGTTATTCCACTCTAGCATTCCATCTAGATAACTAAGAAGTACTGTACTGTTACGAGCCACAAGAAAAATCTTCCGCAGGAGAACTAGAAACCCCATTGCCTGGTTATAAAGAATATGCACATATACTAAATGCTGTGGACGCCTCATTCTTGTGCTGTCACATTGTAACCCATATGTGATAACTGCAGCTAATACAGAAGAAGCTGCTCTGTAGAAAAGGCACCACAAACAGGGCTCTGTACTGCCTCATTCTACAATAGGGCAAAAAGGAGGGAAGTAAAATACATGTTTTTTCCCACACCAAACCCCATCCAAATTAACCCTTTCATAATTTATGACATCTTTTCCACAGCTCGCTCCCTTCCAAGTTACTGAGAATCTGTGCATAATGTGTGTCTTGATCAGCAGATCATCTTTGGACCCATCTGAAGATCATGTTCCTATAACCTTCAGCAGTGGGTCAGCATAGCTTTAGCTTAGTTAACCAAGTAGTTTGTTTGCCCCTGCTTATGATCTATTCCTTGACAATTTTAGTGATAAAGGAATCTTATATTGAATGATTTACTGTGCTGGGTGCTTCCAAGAATTGCTCTCCTTCCACGCAGCCTAAAGTAGTACATAAATTAACATTCATTTGAATGGATGCTGCATAGAGAGCTCATGACAAGATGCGCATCAGCAAACAGCAGCGAGCGCAGCAAACTCTTATGTGGCAAATAGAAAAACCTGTTCAGTATTACACTTGTATTCTCCCCTGAAAATGAAGCATCTGTTGGGGGTTCTAATAAACCCTGAGCTAAGATTTGCTGCAGTCTTGTAACCCTACATTAGACACAATTTGTAAACCATACAGGAATCTTTCTGGAGGAAGTGTACCTCAGACAGATCCATGCACAAGTCCCTGGGATCAGTCCACTTGATTCATATAGTGTTGGAAAAGATTTTTAGATGAGGTAACTCTTGCTGTCTTAATGTTGAACTGTGATGATTTATAACGGTTTAAATCGGCAGACACTACCTCAGGACCTGGCATTTCCTAAATGATGGCTCGGTTTGATCATACTGATTTGACTCTTCCAGTCTATGTTTTTCATGGGATTTGAATTCAAACAAGAATTAGATTCAGAAGCAGAATTATAAAGAAGGTTTTGTGCATTTTATGGCTCAGGTCTGCAAATGAGCTCCATTTCCAGTAAAAGCTGAATGCTGGTCTATGCAAATGTTTAATGGAGCTTAATGACTTTTTCAGCAGCTCTGCTTTGAAGTTTTAACAGGTCTGTTCTGATCTCATTTACATTAGTGAATACCCAAGGCTGTTACTAGAGTAAACCATGGTCATGCTGCCATATCTTAGATCAGAATTACTGCCTAAATTCCTAATGAATCTAAAAGCAAAGGAGTTCAGTTGATTGCAAAAATTTAGAATTGCTGTAAGTAACAGTATTCTTATTGTATTCTTATTATTTTACATTTGGAATTTGCTTGCTCGTTATCCTTTTTCCACTGACTTTCATTAATATTTATTGTCTGCTCTTAACAGCAGATTTTGATAAGTAGGAAAGGGAAAGAGAAGGAAATGCAGCTTGGTGTACAGAATGAACTCCAATTCAGTTCCAGTAAAGAAAACAACTGTAAGGTCAATGCAGTGAGATTTCTTTATTCTTTCTCTGCTTTGTAGAACCCCGGAGTTGACTTTGGAGACGTTTCTGAAAGAATAGCTCTACGACAGCGACTGCAGTGCCGGAGTTTTAAGTGGTACTTAGAGAACGTCTATCCTGAAATGAGGGTTTATAATAATACAATCACTTATGGAGAGGTACTGTATGTCTTTGAAAATATATCATGGCTACATTAGAGCAGTCCTTTCATCTTAGTGGTGGGTATCAGGATATACAGAGCAATTTCAAGTCAGCACAGTAGCAGCAAAAGAAATGCCCTCCGCTGCTTTTAATCACCACCAAGAAGTGTGGCTTTGAGAAGCTCTGTCCCTCTTGCTGCATATGATTGTGTAATGACGATACAAAACCTCCTTGGTTTTCACTTTAAAACAGAGCAGCTCTGAGAACATAAATCTGGGGTAATTGTTTCCCAAATAGGATGCCATAGACATCCTCAAGAAAACATCAGCAGTCAAGACAGCTATAATAATTACAGTTAATGAGAACAGTCGACTTGGTTGAATTATTTTTAGGTAGAGAATTACCCTTTGTTTGGATTCTATCAAACTTCCTGAAGGGTTAAATTCACTTTATTAAGCATTTTTGCATTCCTCATCATTCAGAATAAAAAGCAACATACCCTTGCTCAGGTTATGAGGTGAGGCGACCATTTGGCTGGTCTTTATCTCATCATGAAGAAGTCAGAGGAAAAATGATTTTCTGTTTTGTCCTCAGATTCTGTGTTTTCATTGTCACTTGGGTACCAGTACTGAGTCAGACCCTGGAACTCCTACTCAGAGGCAGATGAATGGATAGGTTACTTAATGCTACTGAAATGCTAAACATGTTAGAAATGTGTAGATGTTTTGGTTGACCTCAGCTCTCTGGAATATTTCTTCCTCTGCTGTGAGTCCATCAAAGCTCACACTTATGCTTGACCTCAGTCTGTAGCAAAGTCACGTATGCCTTCTGTAACTCTGGATCTATCACATGCCTATGATGTAAGGACTGCTGTCACTACTGTGAACTGGGGTGAAGTTCTAGGAGCAATCCTGCTGCTAAATGCTTTTACAATTCCCTTTTAATTGTCTACTTGAACTACAATTAAATCCAAAGGCAATATATTTCACAGAAGACAACTAAATGGACATTCTTCCTTTCTGTTCCATCTGATTGACTTCATATAAGTCAGCCATTTCAGCTATTGATATGAAGTGTAAGTTTTATTGCATAATATCACTTTGCATCCTAATATAAGTATCCCTGGCAGTAACCAAGGAAAAGACATTTAGTAAATTCAACAGGAGCTATTAGTAACTGTCAACTTTAAGAAGGCTGTTAACTGTGAGGAATATTGGCAGTTCTGCCAATGTTGTGTCAATTATACCAGACGTTTAGCAAGCTGGTCTCTAAAAAGAAGTTTGTTTCTGTTGAGTGCTTGCATAGAAGGTTCTTGAGTCAAACAGGAAGTTTAGTGATGCAAGCATCTAATTCATTCAAACTTGTAATAAAATAGAACACACAAGCTATTTAGCTAATATAAACTGGCATAGTTCCCTTTCAGTCTAACATGCCTGCAATGAAAAAACTAGAGACTTCATCCTAAATGACATCAAGTTGTTATTAAATATTTTCTCTTCTGCTTATTTTCTTGGAGGAAAAATATGTCTGGATTTTAGTGAGTTTAAAGGAAAATAAATGTATTGAGTAGATGTGGAACAGACTGAAACAGTAGTAAAAAATATATTCTCTAGTGACTCAATTCACATTTTTTAAAACCATGCCGTAAAGCTGTCTTCATCTTCTTTAGCCTTTATAGTATCTGAATCATAAAATAAACCTTCTCAGATTTAACTGTTGAACCCCCTTATCCAACCAGATCCCCTGTTATGCTTCTCTACTGTAATATCAAGAATTACTTAGTGTTTTTTCCAACACTTCATGCAGCAGCTATTTCTATATTATGGGGATAGCCAGACAAATACTTCACAGTCTAAACCAGTCACTTGTTGACAATTTCAAAATATCTAACTAACTTCTTGTTTAAGATATTATTGCTGTATCCTTTCACAGTGATGTGCTTTATATCACTTCTGTACATAGTCATATACTTTACTCTCAATTCCAGTAGAATGTTTTCATATGGGGTTTTTCATTTCTCTATGAGCAATAGGTGTAAACAGAATGGTGCTACAGCAGGTTGTCCTAACTGTGTCTCTCCTGGAGCAAATTCACTGCTGGCATCCTGTCATACCTGGAGAATAAGCATGTGTTTCTCAGAGAAGAACAGTTTTACATTGTTTCAATATCTGTAGAGCAGCTCAAATTTAGCTCTACTGGGCTTGCATTGTACAGATTAATTTCCACTATAACTACTTTCTTTCTGATTCGGTTACAGGTGCGTAACAGCAAAGCTAGTGGCTACTGCTTAGATCAGGGAGCTGAAGAGGACGACAAAGCAATTCTTTACCCATGCCATGGAATGTCTTCTCAGGTAAATGGTTAACATCCCATCATTAGTACGAAAACTTTAACTTAAAGAATTTTCAGAAGAAACAAAAAGGAATGTGATTTGATTTCAGGTTGGCAGCATATTCCTGATATGCAAAGGAAAATAACTGGCTTTACTCCAGTTTTTTTGGGCGCCTTTTCCAAGGCTGTTCAGCATGTGAATCTGTACACTGAAAATGCTGGTTAGGAAAACAGAAGAATCATTATAATTTGTTTTAGTAACAAAGAGATCCACCACAGTTCTATGAATTTAGACAGTCTGAGCAGCTCTTCTTGTTACAACTTGCCTTGTTCTAGGAATAGTACCTCTTTAATTTAACTGTTCATTGGTCCAATTGATTCCTATGCAGAAATGATTTAGCAAGTGCTGATGCAATCCCCCAAGTAGGCAAAAGTTAAGCACGTATTTAACATCAACTTCAAAGGGAATTGGGAACACCTTTTAAGTTAATGTTTTTCCAGAATAAAATTCTTTTTCACCGGTCCCTGTGTGTATTATTATTTTGCTCAGAGATGTCTGAAGATTCTAAAATGGCATTTCTTCTTCCCACACTCACAGTGGTGTTACTTGTTTTTTAAATACAAGTTGGGTATTATTTAAATCCAGGACTTGAGCTTCCTCTGAAATGTAATTCTAGGTTCTTTTGAAGTACTGTCTGAATCAAAACCATGTTAATGAACATTCTCATGTGTAAATAAACTCTGACCTTATCACAGACTTAACAACTATCTGGAGTTCAGTCATACATATATTGATTTGATTCCTGGCTCATCCATCACTGTGGAGGAGTAACAAGAATCACAAAATATAAATATTGCCCGTAGTGCTTAATTGCAAGCTGGTGGGGGAGTCACACCTGATTAGAGAGAAGGGCCAGCAATTCCTACTGACAAAACTCCCACCCTTGGCAGGATTATTATGGAACATTTGACTGACACTTTTCCGAGTAGAAGCAGAAGGAACAGGCTCTGAGTAAGGTAACAAAATAGTGTTGCTTAATTAGATGTAAATGAGCCTCTCAAGAAGACTCTAGTTAGAGATGTTAAGGCACTCAGAGTTCAGTCTCTTGCTCTATGCTAATTCTGACCAGAAAGCTGCAAATATAAGTCCTTCCAGAAAGTCCCTTTGCAACATCTGATGTCCCTTCATCGTGCTAGCATTAGAAGGAGTAATAAAATAAATGGTTCTGACTGCAATTTATTTTGCAATTTAAGTCCCTAACCTACTTGTTTGCCTCCACAACTCCTGTTCTATACAATATGCTTTGGCTTCCAGAAGAAAATACATGAGGGTGTAAGTTCCTGTGAATTTATTGAAAAAGAAGTACAAAGTGCATAGCTTCTCCTGACTTAACTCTTGTAAATTTGGGGGCATAAAGCAGTTCACCTCTCAGCATCCAGCTCTGACCAATTTCTTCCATTAAGGAACACATCATTTTCCTTTTAGTAAGACATAAATTTGGTGCCTAGTAAAAGATGCCTTTTGACTTGTAGGCTCTAGACTAGACGCTGGGTAGCTCTTCTCAGATGCAAACAATACACAAATTATTTATTCCTCCAGAAGATGAAGTTGGGTAGTGACCAATTCAGTCCCTTCTGGCTCCCTTCTGCTATGGGTCTTCAGTATCCTATATACATTAAAATTCTGAACAAGCCTGAAAAGCTGTTTCTAGACTGTTACAGCCGCAAGCTAGAGCTCTTTTGTTACTTGCCCTGCACAAACGCATAAAAAGAGGAAGTCACTCTTCCCAAACCCTTAAAACGCGAAGTATCCCATGTGTGTAAGAATTAAGAAAGTATGGGAAAGGCAGAAAGTTAATCTACCAAATCATCATGCAGCACTTTTCATTTCCCTTTAAAGGAAGGGGAAGAAACAGTTATCCCTCAGATACTACTCAGAATGCAGAGGTGATGTTCTGTCGCAGTATTTCAGACAAGCATGGGTTGGAGCCACTCAAAGGCAGCCAAGTTAATTAATGATTACATAGCTGGAAAACTTCTATCATCTCACACCACAATTCACAAAATTAATTCAGTATGAGAACCACAGCTGCACAAACCCTCATCAAGGATATTCAAGCACATAGCATGAAAGGTGTTGACAGCAAGCGTTTTAATATACTAAATAAACATTTTTAAAGCCCTCTTCTCATTAGCCTGGGTGAGCATAATTGTCTATTATGTTTAGCTTTCGGTTTCTGACATTTTTCATGTCAAGCACAGGGTATGAAATACCCCAGTGAGCTGAGATTTAGGTTAGTTGTACATGCCTGCTGCATATATACGAATATAAACATGGAACTCCTTTATACCAGGTAGGTTATCACTGGTGCTTAATGCATCCTACCAGTGTGAAAGTCTCTCATTTTTCAGCTACAGACCTGCTTGGTTTTATACTCTTCAATTCTGACAAGCAATTTTAGTGATTTTAGCATGAATATGCTTACACTGAAAAAAAAGAAAAAAAAAACAAACTGAATTGGGAGTAAGATTACTGTTCATCTGTGATAAAATGCTCTTTTCTTGTACTTCTTGCCCTTCTTCTACTTCTTGACTTTCTATTTCACTTGCATACTGCGTATCCCTGAATGGTGGTGTCCTGCGCTGCCAGTGAAAAATAAAGCCACCTCACCATTACTGCTCCATGAACAAAATGCTTTTTCCCTGTGTAGATTCTCAAGATCAGATTTTACCATGATAAACCACATCTTTTCAGTCACATCAGCCTTTAAATTTCTTTATTCAGAGACAAGCTCTTTCATGGATGCTCTGGAATGCATTTAGCCTGAGTTTACATCAATTTAGCTTGATGCATTTGACTTGAGATAAGTCAGGATAAGCTAACAGCTAAGAATATCAAGACATCAGTCTAAGTTGATTTCAAAACCCATTTTGTGGAAAAGTAGTGCCCTTTTTATATGTGTTCATTGGATCTGAAGCTTGAGTCTAATCCCCTTCAGGAAAAATCGTTTGCAAATACTGCTGCGAGAAACAGTCTAGGGCTAGAGAAAATTCAGAAACCAGGAAACATATTGGGAGTCTTGAGCTGTCTTACCCCTGCATGTGGCCTCTCTCATATGATCACCTGTAAAGCTCATGGTTCCATAGCATTACGTAATACCCTTTTGTTATAAAAGACATTTTAAGGGAGGAGGAGGAGGAGGGGCAGATACTACCCCAAAAAAAGTGGAATGTGGTGTTCTAGAAGCTTCTTAGAATGGTTATAGGACATGCAGCCTACATGTACTGAACCATCTGAGAGCACTTATGCAGCCTCAGTGGAAAAATTCACTGTCTCGGCATCTGTCTCGAATGCTGTGATGTGGAGCTGATTATATGGTATGTGAAAGAAGAGGACAACTTAATAAAATGGCATCTTGGGATAGAAGGGCCCTGGTGAACAGCCTACTTCTCCGCCCTCCTCTCTTCCCTTTCACACTGAGAGAAAGACCAGGCACTGCAGCAGCAAAAGCAGAACTTCCTCCGCATTGAGATCAAGAAGAAAGAAGGGAGCTCTCGATGTACTGATTCCTGGAGCTCTCAGCTATGCAAACAGATGGGAGTCAGAGGAGATGAAAGGCTTTACTTAAACTGTTGCTTGAGGCCAGGTATTTAACATTTTGCTTGGTAGAGCTATGACTTTCCAGAGTGGCACACTAGGGAGCTAGTCTGATTGCTTAAGAGTGGGGTGGATGAAAAGGAAGTTTAACTTGCAGGAGCGGTAGGTGAGATTCTGTAAAAAAACCTGGAAGTTTGATAACTTGTCACTACAAGACAAACAGATCACAAGTATTCTAGAGACTTAAGGTATTTCTGATGCCTGTGCAGCTCACTGTTCCAGTTTCTGTGTCAGCTTACAGCTTACCTTAACCTGCAGGGCCAAACAGTAATGATTTCCTTTTGCCTGGATAGCAAGAATGTGAGAAAAGGGTTGAATTCAGTGTAGAAAGCTACCAAACTCATACCTGTAACTGTTTCCTACTGTTACCTTCTGTGTGCCTTTTTTTTTTCACTTGAGTGGAAATTAGCAGGAATGGATTTTGTGAAGTCAAATCCTTCAGTTAAAAGCTGGCGTTTACTTATCACATTTCTCCTGGAGGATCATCTGCCACAGGCTTGCTATTTTTGAACCAGATAGGGTGGCTTTGATAAAAAACCTTCGACATCCTTTCCATTCTGCTCAGATTTCTGCATGTTGAAGGGAGAACTATCTTACGTTATCACAGGTACAGCAGATAGCATCAGAACTAGATCTTGGAGTATTTAATAGAGCACTTAGCTTCAGTGTCTTATATGTGGATAAAAGAAAATCTGAGCAAAGGTCCATCATCATGTGATGTGAAAACTGTGTTTCAGTTCTGTCATACAACTGCCACTTCCAATAGTGAAGATAGTTTGTAATAGAATTGATGTATCTTCCACTGCTAAGGCAAATGCAGAGATGGTACTTTCTGCTTTGACGGGCTTATGTATAACAGTGTCTTTCTCAAGTACATGGCTACTGTGATGCAGAGCACATGCAATTCTAGCCACTGAGATTCTAAAGACAAGGCTATTTTAGACCATTTTAATATCAGTACAGAAAATACCGCTCATCTTAAACCACAGGGAAAACTGATCCTATACTATGGAGCAGGCAGCTCATTATAAACAGTGGTGTTGATTATTTGGAAAAGGCAAAGCCAACCAGGTTGCTAGAAGGTATTTTGGGACCTGGAGAGATATAATAAATACTGCAAGGTGAACGCATACCTGGTCAGTTGAAGTTTGAGCCGCTCAGTTCATGTGAACTCTGCTGAGTACTCATTAGATATGACAAGTGTGAAATACTTACTTGAGGTTTTTCTACTTATGTCCCCTGTACTCTCTAAGTAAAAATGTGTGTTGATTTAGTGTGTACCAACAATACCTCAAGAATGACAATGCTCACACCGAGGAGCATCCTCATGTGGCTTTCCCTTTGCTTTCTCTGATGTAGGTTGTCTTCTAACCCTGCACTTCACATGGTTGCTCCAAACAGAGGTGGCAGGTGGAAAAATAAGCATATGCTTTGTCAGAGGGCATCTGGTCCAGGAGTAAGCAGACCATGCTCTTTTTACCAGCAAGATACGATTCTTCCCAGCATGATTCCTCTGAGGTTAATAACAACGGTAGTAGAAAGTTAGGTTCCAATTTGAGGTGGTTTGATTGACTCTGAATGATATCTCATGCACTGGACAGTCACATCCTATAAATGGCAGCACTTCTGACCTTCCTTCCCTTTTCTATTAAGTAATTTCGGCCATAGAACAGCAGTAAGACCAGACAGGCAGTGAATTTCCTGGGTGATAACTGCTTTGCGTCAGTGGCTCAGATCTTAACCCCACAGCATCCAGCCTCACTGCATACAAGCTATGTACCTGACCTCATTTTGCAGTCTTTGGTACCTGGGTGCTGCACTTGACTACTCCTAGGGTAAGGAGGGCATAATGTATAATGATTCTGCATTTAAATAGAAAAGAAGTGAGAAGTAGGTGTGTCTGATTTGACATACTGGCCTGCTGCCAAATTAACATGGTGCATTTTTGTTTTAGTGTGCTTTGGTGTCTCCCTCAGTAGGCTCTCCCTTAGCTATGTAGGAAATAATAGTAATAGGGAGATTACTTCTAAATTTTTGCAACTGTAAATGAGGACTCCATTGCTGTCATAGTTATTTCAGTGCAGTGTGACACAGAGTGAAACTTTCCGCTCTGAATGAGCATCCTAAAACCACTTGTAAGGCTTTGAGGCTTTATTAGAATACAGGCTGAAACAAACTGCAGATTTGGAAGAGGCAGATTTCTTTTCTCTCTCACACAGAGATTATAAAAGACCATTTTGTTACCTTCTACTTATGGATTTTTGTTTTCCTTCAGCACCATTTTACTGTGAAGGACTTGAGGCAAGTGGAATCATCACTTAAAACAAAAGAAAGGTTAAAAACCAATATAGATGCCTGTAAAAATTAACATCAATGATTTTGCCTGCATAAGTTTATTAAAGAAACCCTTCTAAAATAAATGACCCTCACCTGAAGCCTCTAATTACACCCAGCAGCATTTACAACCTCACTAAACTGCACAACGTTTAAGCCTCATGTAAAACTGAAATACCAGAGTGAGATTCTTTATGATGTAGGAAATCCATGTTAGCAAATTTGCTGCTGTTTTCCTCATTATTTCGTTTTTCTTCTCATATTTTTGAATCCTGGTTGCATGGTTGGATTTTTTTACTTACAAGATCTAATTAGACTTGTTACTATCAACAGATCCTAACACAACTCTGAAGAACAAAGTGCATTGACAAATTGACATTGTGTCTTGTTAAACCAACTCCTGCTGAGTGGATATGATTTACATACTGATTACTTCACTTTCTTGAGTGCCCTTTTGCAATGAAATAGGGGTTTAGGAGCAGTGGGGAGCAGAGGTGTGAAACAAGGGAATATTGTATCCTACAGGAGACTTGTCTTGGTACAACAGGTTTCCCAGGCTTTGCCCTTGAACTCTGTATGCCAGACTAGGAAGGTCTCAACACACAGCAGGACAAAGGTCTCCTCCTCACCAGTGCATGGGGCAGAAGCTGACAGAGAAGTCAGCTGCAGGTTGATTTTGTGTCCCCCCACTGAGATTCCAGGGCTGCAGTTAAAGACTTCCCTCCTTTTCCTTTCTTCCCTAGCTTGTCCGCTACAGCTCTGAGGGTGTCCTGCAGCTGGGGCCACTGGGCTCCACAGCCTTCCTGCCCGACTCAAAATGCCTTGTTGATGATGGGAAAGGCAGGACACCAACACTGAAGAAGTGTGAAGATGTCCTGAGGCCAGCACAGAGGTTCTGGGATTTCACACAGGTAAAGAAGAGCTCAGGGATAGGTTGCAGAAATAAGTTGGAGACAAATGCTGCTCTAGAAGGTATTAAATAGAAAACAAGGAGGCCTTTAGAGGAACTCTCCCTTATGCCTTCTAGAAATAGTCAAATATCTTTTCTATGGATCATGTGCTATCCAGAAAGTTTCTTGTATTATTACTAGGAAGTTTTTGTTATCCTCTCTCGGAATATTCTCAAGGTTTGTAGTGTAAAGAACGTATGTGTAAAATTTTTTTGTGTCCCAATGTATTTTTATTTCTAGAACTTTTATAGGATTTTTCTAGGCTTTTTTTTCCAGGAATTTTTAGACGTAAGGCTTTAAAATAATTTTCAGGACTTTCAAAGGCATTCTTTCAGTTTCTGGGATTTCCTGTACTTTGGGGTCTGTAGGGATTCTCTAGTGCTTTTTAGAGATTTCCTAGTGCTTTCTGTGGAATTTTCTAGCCATTCCCAAATCTAGAATTATTAAGCAGTTGTTTTGGCAGTTTCTATAGATTATCTAACTTCTCCTAGGAATTTCTAGTTCATTCTAGGGACTTTTCACACTTTGCATACAGAACTTCCCAGGCATTTTATAGTGTTTTCTAGGGATTTATAGATGTAGAACTACTTTTCTTCTAGTCCTTTCACTTTTTCTAATCCATCTTTCCTTTTTCTCTTTTCTCAGAATGGTCCAATCATCAGCAGAGACACTGGGCGTTGCCTAGAAGTGGAAGTGTCAAAGGATGCAAATTTTGGGCTCAGATTAGTTGTACAAAGGTGCTCGGGGCAAAAATGGATGATTAGAAACTGGATAAAACATAGCCGACACTGACTTCTGGGGCTCAGAAGTTGCCTCTCCTGCCGTAGTCCATTGCTCAGTGTGCCATGTCTTGCAAGGCATTTCTCTTAAAGCAAACTAGTCTGAACTGGACTTGATTTGGCTCTCAAGTCCTCCACAGCTGGGCATTCAAAGTTCAAAAAAAGAAGACAAAGAAAAGCAGACACATACATGCCCTATTTGACTCTTCCTTGCTCTGGTAGATGACCTGGGAAGCTTAACAAGAGTTTTCTGTTGACTTGGAAGTATTGTGAAGATCAGAACACAGCAGAAAAGTGGGTTCCCTAAGCTCTCCTAGAGAAATTGTCAGACAGATGTTTCTGTGATGAGTTGAAAGGAGAGATCCCAATACTGCCTCATAAAGAGAGTTCTCTGATGGGTAGCTTTTTAGCTTTAAGTTATTGACTGGTGCACAACTCCTATGGTGAATAATCACGTGCCTTTTTTATTGTACTTCGTATAGAAGGGGACTGGTCAAATCCTACCTTTTCAGCATGTCTGGTTCATTGTACTAAACAAGAAGACCTGTAAATAACACTGGAAATATAATATATGATAAATTTCAAGGTTGATTGTTTAGGAGTCTCTGTTTCTAGGAAGAGGCTGTTCTGCAAATGTTTACAGGTGGTTCTCAACCTTCAAGCTGCTAAAAAGCAGCATTTCAGAGACCTCTTCTAGTTAGACACAGGTAAATGTTGAATAGGTAAAATAGCCACATGCTCCATTGTATTGCCACATTTTACATCTCTTGGCTGTAAAGACATCACAATATAGCCTTGCATATTTAACTGAGGCAGTAAATGTCCTACTAGAGGGATGAGTTTCTGGAGGCCTCAGTTTGGCCCACAGTCTCCAAGTACATAAGTGAAAGGTCCCACCTGCAGTGCTGTGGATGCAGGTATGCTGTTGTATTGTTCCAGAAACTACCTTGGATGCTGGATGCTCGTGACTTCTTTCCAGAAGTTGACAGACTTAGGCACCATCTGTGGAATGTAACAACTTGAATCTTCAATTTCGTTACCCATCCTGTGAAAATGTCAAATGTGAGCAAATATGCTTTGTGAGCACTGTCTGATTTTCTGAACAAACCAACAAAGTCTTTTTGGTATTTGAAGAACAAATAAAAACCTAGTGATAAGAGGGCAAATTAGAGCAAGAACTAGGCAGCATATATAAATACTGTTACTCTGAGATACAAATATTTTAGTGTAGTTGACTCATTGACAGCATCTTGGTGAACCTGAATTTAATGATGTATATGGTGGTTCACACAATATCTGTGCACAGGTAGCCATAGCAATGACAAGGGCTTACCCCAAAGGCTGTCAAAGTTGATCATCACTGTCAATGTCAGCAGGCTTTGGATGCAAGTCCATGGCAGACAGCTTTTCATTTAGAGAAGATTCAGTCATACTGAAGGAGAGATAGAAATGGTATCTGTTAACTTCACTGTTTAATATTTTATAGTAATTTTTTAAAGTTTTGTTTTACTGAGCCAGGGAAACGGGTAATTGCAGATACTGTGGTACTGTGAATCTTGGTGATCTGTTTCTTGAACAACTTTTGCCATTTCTATTTCAAGGCATGCTGAACAAAATAGAATGAAAACAAAGTCAATTTTTCAAGGGCATGATAGATAATAAAATACTTTTAACATGCAGAATCTATCAGTTCTTATCAACTCTGGGTTGGTATCTAGAAAGCGTATCACTGTATTTTGCCCCAAGTTTATTTTTGAAATGGAGTGTGTAAGATGTAATACAAAGCTAATTCTCCAGGAGTTTATTTATGGCTTATGGCTAATCTTTCAATAGTCACATGATCAGGTTATGCATGAATATA
>JASSUY010027912.1:0-25124 GCA_032466535.1 Forpus xanthops | reverse complement strand
TAAAAAAGAATAATTCTGGGTGAAATCCTAAATATAAAAATGTTTTAAAATTCTGTGTTAATGGTTAGTTGAACATGACCTCTTGAACAGTGTAGTAAGACCTGTGGGGAGAGGTAACACCTTTAATAAATCAAGCAATACAGTAAAAAGTCATGGACATGCTCAGTATTCAAGCCTTCCTGTTGATAGTCAACAGGTAGGAAGCTTCAGGCTAAATACAGATTGGGAACAGTTGCCCTGTATTTAACCTCCTATTAGACAATTTAAAAGGATAGGTACCATCACTGGATCAGGTGTTGAACACTTTCTACAGGAGTTCTGTTGCTACAAGACTTTTCATCTTTTCTCCAGATAGTTTCTCCCTTTTAAACTGTATGAAAGCTGGTTTTGTTTAGTCTGATGGAGTTCTACGCCTTGAAACATTTTGGTGAGGGAGATGAGCAGGCAAAAAAAGGGAAAAACCAGTTTGAGCTTTCTGGGGAGTCATTCACACCCTTTGTAGTCTTTCCAATGAGTAAATGTAACTATTTTATATGAAGATGGCTGAAAACTGAAAGTAATTATCTATCAGTGTGACTACTAAATGTGTAACCAAGTATAAAGTTACTGTACTGACCAAAAACAAATATGACACATGCTTCCCCCCATTTTTTTCCTTCCTTGTCTTGAACTGCCAATATACATTTGATCCTCAGGAGTGGGTCAGCAAGCCTTTAAATCCTGGGTAAATGAAAAAGGAAGGCTGAATATTTGGAGGAATACCAGGTTTTAAATTTACTACCCTGAAAGAAATGTTGTATTTGTAGGTTTAGGGGATTTGAAGCTAAGAAGACCAGATAGATGCCTGTTTATTGGTAAATATTTCAGACAAGTGTGATAAGCCTTCACTATGATACCATCATGACAAATGCGAATTGGTTGTCTTGGAATTTTGCTACTGCTTTCAGTGCTCAGTGCAAAGCATTTGGATGTCACCACACTGTCTGACAGCGTGGTCAGTCTTGGCAAGCCTGAAGTGCACAGGCCACAGACTGAAGAGGGCTAGTGAGAACCAGGCTGTCCATGTAAGAAGGAAAGCTGAGTTTCCTGATACACAAATGTCTCTGAGACTTACAGAATTATATACAAGAATTCAAATAAGTCTTAAATGTGGAGTTGGTATTTTCTGTGATTGTCATTTTTTAAAGATTTACTGAAATAATTTCTCAAATTTAAAAAAAAACCACATCTGTTGGATTATTTTTACTTCAGTCTTTATCTATGTGAACCACTGCTTTGGCTGTGGTATAAACATGGTGACTCTGCATGTGAGAGGGTCTTAAATATTCTCTCATAAAAGGAATTATAATAAAAGAAGCCTTGAATATTATCTGTTTTAACCAAAGCCTATGGGTCTTTTGTCAGTATTTCATCCCTTACTATAATCTGAAGTCCTGCTTAATGTTTTCAGATTAACAGTCCTGTTTCTCACAGTGCAGGAGTCCAGATATTATGATAAGTACTT
Organism: Forpus xanthops; assembly: GCA_032466535.1. Classification (NCBI taxonomy): domain Eukaryota; kingdom Metazoa; phylum Chordata; class Aves; order Psittaciformes; family Psittacidae; genus Forpus; species Forpus xanthops. The sequence goes on along the minus strand of JASSUY010027912.1, from coordinate 23,620 downwards.
AATGTATATCTTGTAGAGAAAATTCAGCTAAAAATCTTCAGTTGCTATTTTGTTTGGTTTAGGAGATTGTGGAGTTAAATACTAGGTCCTAGGAGGAAATAATAGAAGGTGAGAAAGAATACCAAGTCTAATCTGCTTCTAGTGTACTAGATAGGCTACTAGATAGTATAGTTTTACTGGCAAACCAGTAAAAATAATACTTTTGTAATTATGTAAAGAACCCTAAAAATTAGCTTGAGTCATTTGGGGGTGGGAGGGGAATCCTCTTCTCCTTTGATAGCCATAAACTATGTTCCAATCTGAATTTATTCCTGGCTTTATCAAAGCCACTTGTTACTCCACCAAAATTGTCCTCTAGCTTTACTGGCTCACTGGTTCCTGAAGCATGATAATCTCCCATGGGGAGAAGCTAAGAGAAAAAAAGAGCTTAAAAAGGTCTTGTTGAAGGACCTGTTGCATTACTCTGTGATTATTTGATGATGTTGAAGGTATTTTCCAACGTGGTTGATTCCATGATGCCATGTAAAGATCTGTATTGTGCTCATCCATGAGGCTTGAGAACTCTTTAGGATGGTTTGCAGACAAAAAGCAGAACTCTGGTGCCACAGAAGAGATCTAAGGCAAAATTTGGAAACAGACAACAGGTCTTCATACATGTTCTGAAAGTGTGGATCTTATTTCATTTAAATGAATAGTATGGGGCTTGATGTGTCTGAAGATCAGATGTTTGCAGTCCTTTGTTTGTATTTCTTTTCATCAGCCTACTCCATTTTAAAACCCATGGCCTAATAGATGAAAACCTCACTTGCCATGTGGCAAGGGGTGTAATCTAGCTGACGCAGGACAGCTGCAATTTTAAGTACTTAAGCCAGAGCTAATAAGATTTAATGAAATAGCACCAGTTCTAATCTGTACTTTAGATCAATTACACAGCATGTAATTCCTTGAGTATCCAGTATTCATTGGAAATGCTTCATTAGCAGCCATACTAAAGCACATTATGGCTTGTTTCAGGACCAAATGTTTTGGGTTGTAAGAAGAACTTTAATAGAAGTTGGAGTTCAGGAGCCTGGTATATTTCTATTCAGTTAGGACACAAATACCTTTCTGTTTTTTGGTTATTTTTCATGAAAGGCTTTGGGAGGAAGAACAACTGTCAGAAGCTGCTTAACTGAAAATGTTTCCAGCAATGAAATTACATTTTTGATTACTGCTATTGTGACTTCCTGCTGCTTACAGTGAGGTCACGCCACAGATAAAAGATGGTACTGCAAACAGAAGAACCAGCTTCTGGTTGTAACAATCTGGATGGAAACCAGGTCTTCTGATGTCTCTAGATCTGGGTGCCACCAAAGTAAACTTCCTGTTATGTTTTCTCTGGAAAGAATCCCCAACTTAACACGTTTTTTTTTTTTTTGCTTCACCAGAAATACCTGTTCAAGAGGCCACTGTAGCCAGTACCTCTTAATCACATTTTGCAGATACAATTTGTTTTGTGTGTGTATATGTAGCGTTAGTGGAGTTAAGGTGAGCGCTGTTAACTACTGAATGCATATAAAATACATTAGATCTACTGAAGTGTGTGCATCATGCATCTACATCTTTCTGTGGGGTAACCAGGGTATTCTTGATAAGCTAACCTACTTAGTGCATTCTGCTGGAGATGGACTCTGCTTACCTGGTGAACTGTGGGAGCTCGAGGAGTAAATACTGCAATTATGTAGTTAGTAGTTCTCAGTGAATTTGGCACAAAATACATCAATTTTTACATCTTCTAAAAATGTAATGAATTAGCTTCAGGTTCACTCTTTCCAATCTCCTTGGTTTACTCTGGTAACTCTTCAAAATACCTTGTCCTTCTAAAGCCCTGGGATGCTTATGCGTGTGCAGGCATTAGCTGTGTCCTCCCAGTGCCCCAGACATCACTGGTATGAGAAAAATATGATAAACAGTGATGTCTTCAGTATATTGTAATGGATTTTGGAATGGTTTCACAAAATGCACTGACTTGTATTACAAAAGCATTAATGATATATAACTAAAGGTATTGAGTCCATGGGTTACCCCAAGCAAAAGCAAAGTTATCTTTGGCCAAGAATACTTACTCATAAATATGCCAGTGAAACAGCACCTGGCAACCTGATTTTGAGGAAGAGAATGTCTGACTAAAGAGCATTCCTCAAAGACATTATAGAAGCACGTATTACTTGGCACAGCATTACAGTTTTCTATTGGCTATCAACAAGGATTGTGCAGTTTTCAAACTCTTTGTAAAAAGTTTAATTTTAAACAGTACTGCAGCAACTAGAATGCAAGTTGTGACTGCAAAGAATTTGTCATTATGTGGCACATCATTAAACCAATTTGTATCTACACTTGAAAAGATAATAAATTACTATGCATTTTACTGCTGACATGAACTGCATTTTTTATCATTGTACATTTGAACACCTTGCATTAAGATTCAAGGTTGTCACACAAAGGAAAACTAGAAAAACAAAGTGCACATGCATTTTAAATAGCACTTAATCCGCTCTGAAAGGTAGTCAGCCCATTTTTGAGATGAGCACAGCACACTGCAGCAGACTGCAAGCTGTTCTAAAGCGCAGGAGCTCTATGCACGTCAGAGGAGATGCATCACCATATACTCATTAGAGACTTAGCCTCTGAGCACACCCATTCAAAGCCAAACTGGTGACAGTACACACTACAATTGCATCGTGGCTGTTAGACCTGAGGGGAGGCTTGTCTTGCTATCCCAGTACAAAGATGTACTTGCGTAATGCTTGCAGGTGCCAATCCACACAGCAGTACAAGCTCTGTTCTTGTATGGTCCCACCTGGACTATTAAGTACTCCACAAGAAACATTCAAACATAGATTAAAACAATCCCCACAAAAAATTCTGACCTTGGAATCACCATTCCTGTAATGGAAAAATACACCATGGAACCACAGCTGGGAAGCTGCTGATGAAAGCATTCTCTTTCTAGAAGCTTTGCATTGGAGCTATGTTTTAGCAATTCATATGTGTAAGAGCACAACTGATCTGTCACTGATGCATTGTTACTGTTCTACAGAACACAACCAAAGAAATGAAACAGTGTATACTTCCCAAATTGTCTAGTTAATATGAAGGACTGAAGGATATTCCATACACTGTGACCGGACCTTTATCAGCAGAGGGGCTGGCTGATACGAAATAACATTACTCTGCTGGAGCCAAGGAAATGTTGGGTATTACAGTAATTTTTACCAGCTACAGACCTGGTCTGTTGCCACTGAAGAGATTGCTATTGACTTGATTTTCTTTTCTGCTTCCAAAGGCACTTTTCTCTTCCCAAAGGCAATAGAAAGGGGATATGAAGTGCTTATGAACTATAGGAATACTGTCATACTTCTACCATAAGTCCACACAGCCCAACACCTCATCATTGAAAACAGTCAATAACTGATGGTTAAAAGAATGAAATAGGAGACAGGGGAAATCTAGAATGATCCTTCTGTCATACATCTCTCCCTAGTTTCAAAAGGTAAGGACTTCCCAAGCTAGAGGCTATATACACCAATGCAACCATTAGGTTTAATAACTACTGTGGGCCTGTATGTATCTAATCCACTCCGGATGTCACAACATCCTGTTGTAATAAATAGCACTGCTACTGCAAGTCACAGTCTCCGCTTTTCACTCCATAGGATGCCCCGAAGTTCTTCACGGTTGAAAAACTGTAAATAACTGCTGCCGACTCTTTTTTTAACAGCCTTCTTAGTTTGACCTCTGTCACCCTCTTTTAAAATGTATTTTGGAAGTAACTGTCATGGGTTTTTTTGTACTGCTAGCAAACAACTTCCTAAAAGCACAAGCAGAAGCTCTGTGTCATGTATTGGACTGGGGGATGGCACGGTGAGAACTGACTGAGTTCCTGAACTGCTCAGCAGTATAAACCACACATTACTGGTTTTAACATTGACTTTGGATCTCAACCAGACCATTCCTCCCTTGTTAGTGTATAGGCACAAAGTTTGTAGGCTGCAATCAAAGAGTGCAGGGCATCTGAGGAAGTATATGACACCTTCTTTCATTCTGCTAGAAATATCTCCTCGCCCTACCCCTTCTGCTGGCCCCCATCCACGTACTACAGTTGCGTGACTGGACTGGGGCATGTTTTCATGTTCCTGACTCTTGTGCACCTCTGGTTCAGTAGAACAGAGTGAGATCTGAGTGGACAAGCTTTCTCTTTCCTGCCTTCTACAAGGACTGTAACTACACAAGTGGAAGAGCTGCTGTTTGACTCCCTGATTTAAGCAAAGGAAGTAGGGTGGGTCAGCTGTAGTCTTCAGGTAGGCAACAATGCAGCCAGGCTCAGAAGGAGCAGCATAACACAGCCTTGGCAAATTTAGCTCCATCTCCAGGATCAGCCTTTTTAGGGTGAGGCATTTCTTTTAAATCTGCACTAAGGACTCTGTAAAAACACTGCTCTGTTGCCAGCCAAGGTTTTCTTTGGATTTAATTTCCTATTAAAATCAAGCCAGCATTTCTTGGAAGGGCAGATGTCACCTTAAAGGTACCATATGCTTGCTAGAATGAATGCTCTGTGAATAATATCTACCAAAATTAGATTCATATAAATATTTCGTCAGCAGTTCTGCATCCAACATCTGTACTGCAGAAGTTCCCTTATGTCTCAAATGTTTTCACTAAAGAATGTGTATCATAAATGTAGCCACCCCTCTTCTTTGATCAATAAATCTTCATTAATCAACTGTGAATCATGAATATGTTGCCTGAGCATGATGTAGCAGTGATAATGATTTGTCAGCCTATGCACTGCTTGATCATTTTATTTTGGCTACCTGTTGTTACTGTAACATAGTGAGTGCTTGTATTAGTCAGGCTTGCCTTTGTTTCCTGATTGGTTGGTTTGGAATTTAAAACAAGAAAATAAGGATTAAGGGCTATTTTCCTGTCTGTAATGTTGAGGTAAATAAAACGCAACAGCTCCACTTATGCTAGAATTTATAGAACACTCCTAACCTGTGAACAAACCCAAGAAATTATTTCAGTGCCTAAAACCACCTACAGTCCTAAGCACCAGCAAAGAAAACAGCCCTTTTCATGCAAGTTTAGCACAATATTTTTCTGGACTGTGTTCTGTTTATCATAAGCTCACCTTTACTGCTTTCCTTCTAGGCTGTTCTCATATTCTTCTGTTATCCTACTACCCTAATGCAATTGTAGAACTTATTTTCAGGTGCGTTACTAACACAGATGACCTGCATTGGAACAAGGAGCCTTCTAATTAGTAATGGCCCTGGGTTCTTCATGTGAATAATTGAGCTTTACTAAAAAATGTTTTAATCAGGATTCAGGAAAGATTTTTCTGCTTTTGCAGTTTATTACAGGGAAATCTGTCTAATCTGTTGACAGAGCTCCAAAGCACACACACTGGTTTCTGCTGTGGTGTGTTAGCAGCGACACATTTGCCAAAAGCTATTGAAATTTTCCATGTACTTCAAGTGTTGGCTGGCTTTCTGTGAAGAAAATGGTGCCACCTATCAGCAAGAAAGAGAAAATTAAACAGCAAAATTACTTGTTTAAACTGAAGAAACTGCTATTTTTATTGCAAGGGTAATGGTTTTGTACTAAAAAGCAATTAACATGATGTTTGGCCTGTTCAGGATGACTCTGGGTAAATGAGGTTCTGAGCTGGCTGGCTACTCTCCCTCTGCAAGGGGATGTCTAGGCTGGACAAACACTGCATGTTCTCATCTTGCTGACCAAAAGGCTGCGACTTGCAAGAGAATCTACACAAAAGATGCAAACGCAAACCAAGCAGATTAGCTGAGGTCCAGCTCAGTAAGAAGTTAAATATTCTTGTGAATCTGAACCTAAGTAACTTTGGATCCAGTTTTTCTCTTTTTACATAATATAGGTCATTTTGAGTCACTCTTGAACATAGACTCATTACAGGGATACAGATATTCTTAAAATGTTTTTCTTTGTTTTTGGAAAGATACATTTTGAATTACTTTGTTTAAGTACTTGGAATACATCCTAGCATGTTCAAGCCATGTGTTTCCCCCCTCCCCAGTCTCAAGCTATCATAAAACTGAGGCCAAGGTTACTGAATTTGTGCCACCTTCTTTTCCTGAGCAGAAATGAAGTTCAAAGCTTCAGTAGGCTCCTGAGGGGCAGTGAGGGATTTGTGTTGTGTTCAGCCTTATCAGAAAAAAAGTCAGGACACTTTTCATCTCTTAGGAGCCTTCTTCATGTTTTGATGCTGGAGCCAAAGCTCCTTTCTTAACTCTGAAACAGAGAGAGACCCTTTTTGCTATCCATCAGGTCAGAATGACACAGTGATGTTCTATACATCACTGGGTTTAGAAAGGGACTCTGCGGCTATTAAACCTATTGAAAACCTTCCAATTCTAAGTTTTTTGAAGTACTTCCTTAACTTCTGCACCTAGCACAAGGCAAACCAACAGACTTTAAGGGTGGATTTTTTTTCTTTCTTTTATTTTTTAAATGCATTGATAAACGTGGCTGAAAATTTAGCCTCAGGTAAGTGCACACAGCTTCATATCTCACAGAATTGTTCTTTTGCGTACCAGCAAATGATTCATCCCAAACAAGCAAGAAAATGCTGGCTGACGAGAAAAACAAAGCTCCTAATTAGTTGATTTGTGCCAGGCCTTAGGACTTAATGAAAATGTGGAGGTCTAATGCACTCACAAGAACCAGAAGGTATCAAACATGACAAATCATGGCTCTGAGGAAAAAGATAAAAATACAGATTTTAGGATTTGTTCTGGTTTTGTAAACATGAGAATCAAAGAACTATCGAAATTACAAGCATAAGAAATAAGCTGTTGCTACAACTTTTATTTTCAAGTGTATTCTCCAGTTCCTTGAAGCATTTCATAGTCAGAATTAAAATCCAGAGATTCAAAAGTAATCAGAAACATATCACAGTACCCACAAAATTACCTAGTACCAATGTGACTCATTTTTATGTATCTGTGTGTGTCACAAACGCTAATGAACCTGCTCCTGCAGTATGTTTGTAAGGTATCTTCCACGTCACAAAGAGGAGGATCTGCACTACAGGCAGGATAAGGACTGAATTTCTCCTAGCCCATTTTAAACACTTAACTGAGGAGAATGTCAAGCTGCTCATCACTCATGGCTCTGTTTGGAGGGAAAAGAAGTGCCAAGAGCAGACAGCTCTCTTCTTTTTCCTCTTCCTTTCTACCTTTATCTCCAAAATTTGAGTTCAGCACCTAAAGCCATTTACCACAGACAACTGTGTCAAAACAGGGATATCACAAAGCAATCACAGGCATACTTCCTCCTTTATTCATACAAGCAGGGAAAAGTGGCTCATGATTTTCAGTGGAGTTGGGGATTTAATGCTAAGGAGAAATGGATAAGCTATGGGGAAATCAGATGTAATTGAAAGCAGCATGGTGGGTAAGAAAGTGCCTCCCAGCCTCACAATTAAGCATAATGGTAACTTGCTGGCCACCAGAACAACTACTCCACAATTGCACAGTAAATTTATTTCAGGTCATTTCTACTTCAGTGGTATTCTTCAAACAACATGTTATCAAATCTTCCTCCAAAGAGCACTGACATTTAGGGAGAGTGGGTTTTTCAGGAGCAGCTTCAGTTTTATCTTTAGGTGGAAGTCAGCAGATGCTTCTTTGGAGGCTGATACTAAATCAGTTTTTATGATTCTATTTCTGGCATCATTACTCCAGATTTTCAGTCTTGCTTTCCACAATCCACAGCAGTTTCTCTGTTCTACAGTAAATTCAAATAACACTCTTTATATCCAACCCTCCAATCTGAATTCCTCAAGATAAAAACTTCACAAAGAAAGCAGATTAGCACTGGAATTTATACGAAGAAGAGATATAAATCTGCCAAAGAAAAGGAGGTTTACAGGTCTATTTAATGTTTTGGTTTTTTTTTCCCATCTCTGTAAGCATGCGTCTCTTACAGGTAAGAAGATATATCTTCCTTACCACAGCAGTGTGGAAAAAAGTTTGTCCTAAAGGAGGCTCTATGCACCAGGATGTCCATTTTATGGAAAGACAAGGGAAGGGAGCTGAACTGTAAAGCTATGTATTATTTTACCACTTGGAGAAAGATACTTTCTCAAATTCTCCTACTTTCTCTTCATATTTTCCCTGTTCCTACTGCACCCAAAGCTTGGCTGAGCTGGTATACTGCTGCTTTGTGGGTCTCACATTTGGGTTCTAGTAAAAGTTAATGGTGCCAGGTTCCTAACAAGGGTCACCAAACTGCATTGCTGAGCTTTCCAGGAGATGAAGGTGAGCTGATGGACATTGGGAAGTGTCATGCACACTATATATTCCACAGGGGAAAATGCTCATTGTAATATACACATAGTGGGACCTGAGGCATTTTAGTCAATTTGTTGTAACAAATATTGGGTGCAAGTAAAGCATGCAAGGGTCTAATTTTCCATGGGCTTTATGCTGTACTGTATGTTATAATAAGAGACATGCTGAAAAATCATCCTCCTCCTCTTCTTGTTTATGTGCTGATCAAATCAGATTCAATATAGGGTTCTGATTTACATATATATCTGTGACATATATAATGGAGCTTTCATGTCATAAAAGTGTATAGAACCCAAACAGTAGAAGAGCATCAGCACTGCCATAGTAGAGAAAAGAGAAGAGTAGATTTTACCAATTTTATATGTTCTTTTACAGTCTATGCTTCTATGGTCCCTCTCTCTCTTCCCCAAGGTGAATCTGTTGCTGCCAGAACTGGGAAGTTCTGTTCTAGTGATGTTTGTTGTATCTTATCACATAAACCAAATGTTTTTCTAAAACCTTTCTTACATGAAGTAATGCTAATCTCTTAATGTGTATCCCAGGTTTACAAAGGGCAAAGAGGACTCACTTTGACTTCGATGACATTTATGATCTGCAGCAGCTCAAGGATGGGAAAAGGCAGCATGCTGTTCTCCATAGGGTGTACAATCTGAAACAATTTTATCAGAACTGTTAGATAGAAATCTTAATAAGCTAAACAACTGGGTGTTTTTATCTATGAGGCAAGAAAAAAAGTGAAATAGTACATTTAAAATTCACCATATGCACAGTAACTTGCAGTTAGTAATTAAATTCTCCCAACATCTTTCCATGGTGCCAGGCAGAGCATATTGGCTTAGGTTGGCCTGCTTGTCGAGCATGAGCCAGAATGATTTCTAACAGCAATCAAATACGTTTTGAAACGTACTCATAAAAATGCTAGCTCAGAGGCTCAAAGCAATAATGATTCATGTATTAGCAAATGAACTTGTCCTCTGCAAGCTGGCCCCTGAAATGTAATAAGGGATCAGTCCGAGGAAAGAAAGAAGTGTATTTACTAAGATGCTGAGAGGTAATATTTTGTGATGGGAGTTTGAGGTGACAGGGAAGTGTTGGACTGGACCCTGCAAGTCAGGCTCTGTCAAAGATGCCTCTGTCAAATCTATCTCCTCCGAAGGATTTAGGCAAAAGTCCCTCTGTCCCTTGGTGGTACCCAAGGTAGGCTCTTTAGCCCATCTATGAACAAGACTGGGATGCAGGAAAGGTGAGAACAGCTCTTCTGTACCTCCTGTGCTGTGAAGATGCCTGCCAGCTGAACAATTCCAGTGTAGCAGAAGAAAAAAGGCCTATATGTGAGACCTAGCAGTTTTCAGATAAATAATGGAATTACTTTCCACTACAACTTCTGGACGTGTCCAAAAACCACCGAGGGATTCTGAATTAAATCTCCCAGGAGCCTAATGCCCCCTTATCCCAAGTGCTCATCATGCTGGTCCTGGCAGTCAAGGAGAGCCTGTGGGATCAATGCTTGGTGAGCCACAGAAATGGGGGGGTCTCAGGTGGCCCCTGGGACAGTTTATCCCTGGAACACTATATCCTTAGGCAAAGCACCAAGAGTACGAAAAACAAGCAGCATGGAGAGAGAATCATTAAGGACTCTGACATTTTATGGGAGCAGAAAAATATTAAATAGACGCCTGTACAGAATTGCCCACTCTGCAAATCAGAGATTATGGCCCACTTTATCCCGCTGGCTTTAATTTGTTGCCAGAGGCCACTCAGCTAACAGGCATTTAGTGACTCAAGGGATGGAGGGGATGACAATACAGCTTGCAGACTTCAGGGAGCTGTGACCTTGCCAAGCACAACGTATACAATGTGATGATCTCGTTTACAACCAGCGGCTGAATCTGGGCGCCGCAGGCAGGAATCAGCAACCCACCGCTGGCGTCATCTGCAAAATCAATATCTCATTAAACCCCGCTGCTGCCATCTGCCTGCCCTCGACCGGCAGTGAGGCTAAAAAACAGGTGTACCTTAAGGGTACGGGGGGACTGAACCTCACTCTGATGGTTTTCCCCTCACGATGGAGGAGCCGTCTGTGCCGGCAGCAGGGCACCATGCAGCCCTTCCACCCATGTGCTGCCCCAGAGGGAATGGCTTTAAACTGACAGAGGAGAGATTTGCATCAGATATAAGGGAGAAGCTCTTCCCTGTGAGGGTGCTGAGGCACTGGCACAGGTTGCCCAGAGGAGCTGTGGCTGCCTCATCCCTGGCAGTGTTCAAGGCCAGGATGGATGGGGCTTGGAGCAACCTGCTCTAGTGGAAGGTGTCCCTGTCCATGGCAGGGGTTAGAACTGGATGAGCTTTAAGGTCCTCTCCAACCTAAACCTTTCTATGATTACCTGATGTGGGTGCAGCCGCCCAGTACCCCTGTCGCTGTGAGGGACGCCATGCCGCACTGTCACCTCAGGGAGAGGAACCATGACCCCACTGCGGAAGCTTCTGGAACAGAGGAGCGGAGCAGGCAAATGTGGGGAGCACTGAGGGAGGGTAATGCTGTCCTGAGGGGAATTGGGAGCAGGGTCTCCATGAGGCACTGGAGGCAGCGTCCCGCACGTGCACCCCAAAAGGGACAGTGGTAGTGAGGCTTCTGCTGAGCCGGGCCCCTTCTGGGAGGTGAGCTGCCATCGCTGAGGGGAGACCTGGAGGCTCTTCCTTCCCCAGGAACCGGTGCTGGCACAGTGATGGCCAACAGCAGCTTTTCCTTGGTCTGAGATGTTTTCAGGTGAAGCACTGAGAAGTAGGAGGCTGAAAATCTGAGCTCACAGACTGGGTATGTTACAAAAGCTCCTGTGTGTTTTCCATGGTGTGGATGGTAGAGGAGTTCGGGCACACTTCATGCACTGAATTCAGTTTTCTAACATGCAGATGTATTTATCTTTCTTTTCTGAACCTTGTGCGTGTCTCCTCTCATAATGCTATTTTAGTGCGTCATGTGATATCCATTTTGTTCCCCTGCAGTCCCATCCATGTTCTCGCAGGTGTTTTGGTTGCAAGGCAACATTTAGTCAAAGATTCGGGGGAAAAAGGGAAAAAAAAACCTCCTCAGATAAACAAACAAACATTTGTGATGGTTCCAGGCTGTGAGAGAGCAGCCTGGTATTGGCAGAGCCTGGAATTCTCTCAGATGATATGCTGCTGTGAGATCTGAGACAGGGATTTAATCAGGAATAGGGGCATCTATCAGAGCAGCCTCATGCCTAGAAAACCTCAAATCATGTGCTAATTGTCCACATGCATGCTCAGGGAATAAATAGCTGTTGAGTTCAGCTTACTGTGCTGGAAATAATTGTAACAGGTGTGAAGGCTGCTCCCTGTATTAGAGGTGTGATAATAAGCAGGATTTTGTTCAGGAGTGACTGGGTGGGCTTTTGAGTCTCCCAACCTCAGGAGAAGGGGAATCAAACTGGACAGGTCACCTCAGAACAGGGGACACTTGGTCATGGCTTACCTCCCAAAAGAACTGTATAATGGTGTGTGGCCAGATATTCTTTTCTATTCTGCTTTCTTGCTGTGTGGTATTGCATTTAATCACAGGAAAGGAGAACAATTTCAGGGAAACAGGCTTTGTTCTTATCTTGTCCTTGCAAAGAAAGGAAAACGCTTACAAGAAGATCTTTTTTGACTCAAGGCATTAGAAGTACTGTTTAGAACTGTAAATTTCTGGGGCTGTGATCAAACCAGGTTATGTTAATGTATGTGAGTGAAAAATAATGCCAGAAAATGTTTTAAAATGGATTATCTTCTCCCTCAGACCACCTTAGAGCAATGGACTGTAAAAAAAAATATATAAGCAAAAAATAAGTCCAGACATTTTGGCTCTAAAGGGTTTTATTTTCAGAGAACAGGGTTTGACCCTGTATCCTTCAAGTACACTCAGTGTTCATTCCCTATGACACTAGCATCTTTCATAGCCTTAATTGTACCTTGAAGAAATACCAACAAGAAATAAGAAGCTCTTGCCTTCTTGAAGCTAGCTGACCAGAATTGACATGGCTATTGCAATTTTTAGTATCAATTAAATTTTGCATAAAGATAACATTTTTAATGGTAAAGATGGAAAAATGGTGTTCAAAAGTTGTGGGTTTTATTTTTTTAATAATTAAAATCCCATTTTTAATTGCAGTTGTCCTCCATCAAATAACATCAGTGGTCAGTGCCTATAAAGCATCTAGGAGGTATCTTAGGAGTTACTGCCACACCTGTGCAGAAAAAAGAATGGAACATAGCCTGGATTCTTTGCCTAGTTATTCCTGCTGCATTAGTTTGCTGAGCTACTCTTCTGTGTTCCCCTGTCTAACCATGGATCAGATCTTAGTAGTTATCCTTCTACAAGTCAAAGACAAAGGTTAAATCCCAGGATATGTGAGCCCACATGAAATCAGTTCTGATCCTTTGCAGCCTGAGTAGTAAGACTTTTCCTTGGAGGCCTGGAGGAAAGGAGCAGCAGCTTTTATCTCCTTGTTTGAGGACCAGAATGGTTCTTGGTACTGGTTCAGCAATCTCTCTTATTGAGTTTGTGATGATGGCAGAGGTTTGTAATCAGCTGGAACTGCGTACTTAGTCTGAGCTGGGGAAGCTCTTTATTTTTTAGTAATACCTTGCTGTTTATAAGTACACTTGAGGTACCATAGTAGTGCAGAATGCTCTTTTGCTTGTGTTAGCAATCACTTTCTTCTGAGATCGAAAATTAAACACAAGTCAGGATTAGCATGCCCAAAGATGATTTTTAATTAAATAATTGAGATGTCACAGGTGGGGTGAATTCAGTGTCTCACTTTCTCTTTAAGTTCAAATAGAGGCTTGTTTGTGAAGAATCTGATAAGGGAGTGGATATACGTAGCTGTGTTACAACCTAGAACAGATGCTGAGGTTTGGGGTTTTTGTTAATGTTTGCATTTATAAGACTTAGTCTAAGTGTTTAGCATGTCATTAAATTAGATTTGGATCAAAGCTTTTAAAAGTGAGAAACTTACAAGCTTTTAACTTAAAAAAAATAGGCCCTTAAAGTTAAACATACAAAGCTCAAGGAAAACTGCAGTGTTTGATTTGGGAGGGGAAAAAGAAAAGGCCAAAACATCACCAATGTAAGACTTCCAGAACTCGAGGAAAAAGTCAAGCTGGAATTCCCAACAGAAATGGCACACATCAGTAACATGTACCTGTATCCTTGGATCTACCTTTTTTCTCTAGCAGGAGAAAGCAACAACAAGATTTTACTTATTTGCTGGGTATCTCAAGATTTTTTTCTTGAACAAAATGATCTTGGCTATCAAAATGAGCTTCTAGTTGTGTGTGTATATGTGTGTCTATGCTTTATGTTTGGATAGGAAACAGTTATTGAATGCTTTGACATATGAAGAAGTTACCACCTACACGTTTTGTAAAACACTTTCCTTTCTGAACTCTGAGCACACACTGTGCTGCCCTGTGACCTTGTATGACACTAACGACATTAAAGCTCAGCTGAACAGACTGTATTGGTAATGTTAGTACTATTGATGCCCTTCAGTGACATGGCCTTTGGCTTCTGTCAGAGGAGGTCCATTTACATCAGCCAGAATCTTACTGATGATGGCATACATTCAAAGATAACAAATTTGAGCAAAAGTAGAGGGGGAGGGAAGCTTTATTTCATCTGGGGTGTGCATCTTTTTTCCGGCATTAAGGACAAGAATGCTACTGACAAGCAAAGTACTATTGTGTTCTGTGTACTGGAATGCTGTGACCAAAGGAGCTGATAGGCAGGGTTTGCAAAGAAGAGAATATGTAGCCTTAATTTTGCCTAAATGGAAGATAAGCAAAGCATGATCCAAAGAGAATTGAACACTGATTTGAACACTCATTAACTGAGCAAAGAGCAAGATGCAGCTACTCTCTTGTTTTAATCAGCTTTGAATCTTTGAATCACAGGAGATGAATAAGCTGTCAGAAAAAGGCATAAACATCAGGCACATCATGTTGGTACTGCTGTGCTTAAATGAATAGACTGCATTTAGTTGCTTGCCTGAAGACTGGGGGAAAGATGCCTTAGTTTGTCCAGCAATAAAGTACATCCACAGGGGCAAAATGCATTACCTGGAGTGCCTGTATCATGCTGTGAAACTGTTCTTCATCTGGAAAGTGCAGGTTTCTGTGGGTTAACTCATCTCTGAATATGCAGTTTTACCTGGAATGGTTGTTTTGGTAGAATAATTTCTGCAGTCAAGGATTTTGTCGCTATAGAGCATATGATGAATATACATGGTCTCCATCTCTTGCATAACAATGTAGTCTCTCTCATTTCAACATCAAAGTACAGTGTTTCTCCATAATGATATGAGTGGAACAGCCACTCATCAAAAAGAACTTTTTAGTTTAATTAAAAGAGACTGAATTCTGTCTCTCATTATCTTTTCCTCATTATCTTTCTTACAGCTTTCAATATAAGGAACCCTTCTTTATGGGATTCTGTGCAGGCCACTAAGAGTTGTATTAATTATCTGTACTTTGTGTGTAAATGTGGTTTGCTTCTCCACAGGTTCAGAGACAAGAGTCTGAAATCAGTCAGAATTGTGGAAGTGTGACCCTGAGGAACCAGGGTGTGATCAGGGTGGCCCAGGTGGCTGTATAAGTGACACTTAGACATTCACTGCTTTACTTCTTTTACGCTTTTTTAAAACATTTGTAAGGATAGTTTATTTGTTTGCTGCTTTTTAAGAGTAGAAACAAAAAATAGCAGCTTTTCCATTCTAGGAGTTCAGTGTTTGTTTTGCTCAAGTACAAGGGCTGCTGGCAACAAGGGAAGGTGTGAAAGGAACTGTGAAATTAATAAAGTTGACATTTTAAGAAAATACCTATATTGTTGCAATCCTGAAAGCAGCAGCAAAAAGAAAAATCCTGACATTTTGCCAAATGTTACTTTTCATTAGTAAAGGAAATCTACTACAGGCTTTGCTAAACTCTGAAACTTGGGGGTTTGGATTGGCACAGATTCAGGGGTGGGGGGGGAGAGAAGGTGTTATTTGTTGGACTGCATGCAGCTTGGACATACTTCTCCTTTCCTGTAGCTGTCAAACAATGAATTGCTCCTGGGTAGCACTTTTATTAATGAATTATTATTAAGACTCAAATTCAAAACCTGACATGGGTTCTTTGCTTCCTTTGAAGACTACAGAGCATACTATGAAACCCACAGAAATCAATTCCAGGTCTTTAAGGATCCCAGTTGTTATTAATTAAATATGAAGGATATTTACCACTTGCAGCCTCTCTTTAGATGTTTTCATCCCCCTTCCTTGATCTTCTTCCTGCCTGTTTTTAATTTGGAATAATTAGTTGAATTTTGTTAGCACCAGGAATAAATCTGTCTGGATTTGAGGAAGAAGGGAAGTAGGGAAAGAATAAGAAATAAAAGGCAAGCAGAATAATGTATCTAAGAAAAACTGACTATTCCTATCTTGCAAGTCATGGTTAGGAGGGGTTTTTTGTTGTTTGGATTTGTGTAGGTTTGGCTTTTTTCTTTTTTAACAATAGCTATTGAACATTGTTACCTTTTCCTTCATAAACAGCATAAATGGTGAAATTCTGAAGCCTGTACTCTGCTCTTGCTTAGGGGTAAACAGTGTGTGCTACCTGAAACTTGCTTCCATGCAGAGGAATTAATGTATGAGTTCAGATCTCTAAAGCAGGGCAGTAGAAGCTAATGGATCTTAACACTGGCCTAGTATGCAGAGTTGAATTTTATCCATGTTTCATGTTTTTAGAGATGTGGTTTTGTCCCTTGAGGTAGTGAGAAAAATGGCCCACATGGGAAAGCATTATTGATTTCTGCCTCTGCCCTTCAGGGATAACTATTGCATGATTATCTGCTCATCCTTTGAGTTAAAGGAACAATCCAATATCCATTTTGTTTTTCAACACTGTGTGCCAGTATGACAAGCTCTTTCTGTTCTTCAAAATAAAAAGAGGTTTCTTCTCAATGCTGGATGACAAATAAGAAAGTAATGCCTTCCACAGGAAATCTCTTGGCTGTTGTATACATTGTTGTGATTTTCTTTTTAATTTGATGGTGGAGAGCATTTCAAAGCCATTAATTTAGGGCATAATTTTATACCTTGAATCTGCTCTCACCATTAGGATCCCCAGGGCAGCTCCTGAAAAACAACGGGAAATGTTTACTTGGTCTGCTTGCAGGTTGGCAAGCAAAGCCACAAAATCCTCACCTGCAGGCATGCTTGCTCACAGCTCTTCAGAAATATATTGACACAACAAAAGCAAAACTCACATTTCCAAACCCGAGTTCTAAGATGCAAGTATTTTCTTCCTTTTAGAAAAATGTAAAGGATGTGGATTATCTCAATGTGTGAAACCATAACAATGAAAGTTGAGGTTTGGTAATGTTTGTTTATTTTCCCAGAATATAGGCTAGTTGCTTAATCTTAAACCAAATATTTCTTTCTTCCACAGCCCCACTCTGTAATGCTGCCAATTGGTATGAACAATCCAGATTTTATGCTTGCACAGTAGGACATAAGATTTCTCAATTATTTCCACACCTTGAAGCTCAAAAGAGCTGAACATAAATAGAGCACTGACAGCTTTGTGTTAAAAGCCACCATCACACAATATCACTGCTTACTATGTTGCAGTTGAACTGTGCTTGTAAATTTTCACTAGTGAGTGCTTTGGGCAAGGGCCCTATTTGATCTCTGGGTGGTCCTTCTCCAATACCTACCTGTGACCTCCATATATTTTCTTTTTATTCCTCCTTCTCCAGAGTTTCACTGCATGTTACTACCCCATTCTGCCTGGGTTCTTAATACCATCCATATTGATTTCTGGAAAATAGGTGTCAGACATGGTCCATATGTCACTGTGATCTAGTACTGCTCCACTTACTGGTTAGCTCAGTGGAACAAGGCCTCACAACAGAGCTGGGGAAGAGTGTTTCTGTGGCCATACTGTTTCTGTGGCATGCTCTTGCTCTAGGAGAGGTAATAGGGATGCATGTGAATGATCAAACACAACACAAAGAACTTAAGGGTTTTAATAGGGTAGCTGGTTGATGGGAGGCTACTGAGGAGTCCTGGGTAGATGGTACCACTTATACTGACATATGCAGATAGTTGCTTGCCCAGAGGCTGCTGTACTTCTGTCATCTGATTGTAGTGGTCCCGCTGATGAGAGCTGATCTATTTCTTGCACATCAGCCCAAAGAGAAAGGGAACCAAAATGTATCTGATGCATCAGTCTTCCTCTATGCAGCTCATTGTAGCATAATTTTAATAGAACAAAAATATTCTGAGTTGTTTTCCCACTGTTACAAATGGGCTGCATTGGAGGTAGTGATTAATTGGAGCTGTGACTGCAGTCCCTTCTTCATGAAATACAGCAGTTTGGAAACGAATGCACATCGCACTGGCATAGTGATCTGGTTAACAGCTGCTGCCCCATGTGTTCTAATACAGGCCTCTAATTTCAGGTCCACACATCAGTTTTTGTTTATGTCATTAGAGGGGGTCTCAAGTTACCCAGATGCATTCTGAGCTCATGTAGAAAACTACTCCATAACCTTTGTCCTGATACTTTTTCCAAGTATATCATGGAATCATAGAATGGTTTTAATTGGAAAGGACCCTTAAGATCCAGTTCCAGCCATTATGTCAGTGGTAAATCGGGGGAAACGTATATACTTTGTAAAACAATTTCAAGAATTCAGAATAAAATTTTTTTGCAGCTCAAAGCCACATAAAATGCTCTGTTGTGCACTTCTGGAGGCTGGGGAGAAACTTATGCCATGTATTCATTATACATATGTTCTTTCATTTGGTAATTAGAATCCAAATATCCATAGATAATAGCAAGGGGAAAATATTCCAGCTGTGTTAAATCCCCATGTGTTGCTTGATAAGGACAAGGACTCAGCACTATCTCATGAACTTCTAACAGCAAAATATCATTTTGGGAAATGTTAGTTGAAAGAGAGGACTGTAATATTAATCTTGGGTTAGTTGCATCTTTCAGCTTGTCAGGAGTTTGTAAAGAAGAAAGAAAATACTGTACTTCCTTATTATGCTATGAAAATATACATCATTTAGAAGTTTAAAAATAAATCTGACTTCACTTAACATAAATATTTCTTTTCTCCTGTAACAGTTTTGTAGAGTATACCATTCTGAGCAGAATCTCTATTCTGGTTTTTGCAGCTCTGGTATAGTCCTGATTTTGTTTTAGAATTGTGAAATAAAGTAACATGGGTGCTATTAAGGAACTCATTGTTCACCTTATTTAGATTTGGTATTTTTTCTTTCAAGGTCTGAAGTTCATTATGCAACTCCATTTTAATTACTAACTTTAAAATTATTAAACTATGCAGATTTGACTGAAAATATGAGGGTATTTTGTTGTTTTGGTCTTTCTTTTTTTGGATGCTTCAAATGTCTTGTACCATTTTCTTTTCAGTCCCTCCGGTATCCAGTAAATAATAGAATAAATCTGCCTCAGAAAATGCTCGAGAGGTTCTAGTCTTGCCAGAAGGCAAAACTGAATGCAAAATGTTATTGAGGAGAATTGGATTATTTGAGCTAATGCACCTAGTGCCTGTCATTACAGACCCCGCCAAAACTCAGCATAATCTCTTAATGTACAAGATGTGTGTGACAGAGGACCTGATTATTAAGTGAGAATTCGTTTACAGCTTCAAAGTCTTCAACATTTTTCTGGCATGCTACTTGTGCATGAATACACCTTAGTTTGAGAAGAGATTCTTTAAGTTGTGGCTTTCAATGTCGTTGACATCAGTTTTAAGTAATAAAAGAAATGCAGGGAATGTTATCCCTGAAATGTTCTAATGTTTCCTCAGAATTAAAGGTTCTGGAGTAAACATTAATTCAGTGGCATAAATCAAGGCCTACCTTAAGGCAGCAAAAATATAGATGCTTGTTTTTCACTTAAGCTCTACTCCTGAGAGAAAAGGAAGAAAGGAATATGAATAGCCAGAAGCAGAGCAAAACTTGGAGAAGCAAGTGAGGATGCCACATTCATGAAAGCAAAAGATTGGACCTTGCCTTAACCTTTGGCAATGACTGATTAGGCTCCAAACTGCCTGCTCAGTGGGAGGTTGGCTTTATTTACTACTTCCATCAATAAAGCATTTGCATTGGTTGGTTTAATTTGTTCTAAGCAAGTGTCCAGGAAAGACTAAGACCAGACATGCATATGAATAATTCTCGGAGTAATCAAACGTTGCACCCTTGTTGCAATGAACCATTCCCAATTCTCCAAACCCCTCATTGTTGCTGTCTCACACTGTGCAAGTAGTAGCATTTGGGCTGTATTCTTTCCCACTGCCATAGCAGCAGCCTTTAGGACCATAAACAAACAAATTTCTGTAGCTGTGGATCAGGAGCAGTCCTTGACTATAGTACTGACTGATGCATTTGCAGTTCTAAACAGGAAGAAGCATTTACAGTTAATAATTGTACATTATTGTAAGACCAGCAGTTACAATGATAGACTGTTTCTCCAATACTGCCAATTCTGTTCCATCTAATGAGAATGTATTGCTATGGCAACCAATGGCATTAGTATTGTTTTGTTGGTTTTGGTTTTGTTTTTTTTTAAAGTAATTAAACTCTCCAAGTCAATTTGCCCTTACTTGTCAGATTAGGAAATAGAATGTTTTTTATTGCTTTCTACTGAAGCAAGGAGGTGGCTAGGAGGAGCAGCAGGATTGGAGCTACCTGAGGAGATACCAGCTCTGTAAACCTTTTTGTTACTAAATTACTCTTTTTCTAATATTTGTCAGGTGTGGGAAGGCTTGATGAAAACCTTTCAATACTTACTTTCCAAATGGATTAGTAGGATGTTTGCTAAGTGGGGACATGCTATTCAATTGAAAGACTGCTTTGTGACACAATGAATATACAGAAGATCATGATGCTCAGATGCTCTCGAGATGTGTATGTGTGAGCATGATATGTAAAACAGTACCTTTGCCAGAACTTTTAGTGGAATGAGAGAGGCATGCCTGATTCAAGCTCTGCTTTGGTGCTGTCAGGTTTATTTACCAGCCCTCATAGATTGTACAACATGGTCTGGTTCCGAGACATGTAATGCCCTCGTAGTGTAATGGAGGGAAGAGACCAAGGCTGATCAACTCTTGCAAAAGACAGGGATCTGAAAAGCACCCAGTTCCCTTTCCTGTAACATGATCCACAAGAATTACTGGCCTCTCACAGCATTTTCTGCTCAGAGCCAGCTTTGGGGATATCCAGAACATGAGAGCCAGCACACTACAGGATGGCAGAGAGGCCCATTTCATGTCTTCTTTGATTTTGCTTGAATTTCCTTAAGTCAGTGTACACTTTTACCCATTCCTGTCAAAGCACATCTTAAAAACTACAGCTGTCAGCTATCAGATCCTTAGAATTTATTTTTGCTACACTTCACTTGTGCTCTTTAGCTTGAGAGAACGAGTCTCCAGCAGAAAAAAAGAGGAAGAAGCTTCAAAAGTGATCTCATTTTTAACCGTGAAAAGGCTCTGCTCGAGCATCAGAGACAGAAGCAGCAATGCAAGAGCCTGCAGAAGGTTTAAAGCATTCATTTTGTATTGGTCCCACTCTTTGCTATTTCATTGAATTAATATGAAAGTAGGTATAAAGAGATCTTTGCAGAATATAGATATTTGTTACCTTGTTTTCTCTAGTACAGCAGAAGGTCCATGCAAATAACCTTGGTGGTTGAAACTGGAAACAAATTTTTTCTCAGGTTTGCCTCAGTGCCACATTTCAGTTTTTC
Source organism: Forpus xanthops (assembly GCA_032466535.1). NCBI lineage: Eukaryota > Metazoa > Chordata > Aves > Psittaciformes > Psittacidae > Forpus > Forpus xanthops. The sequence continues at coordinate 2,429 of JASSUY010027912.1, read as the reverse complement.
ATAGCAAAATGAAGTTGGATACAAGTAGTCTTGGTGCAGAAGGGACTTCGATACTGTTGTGATTTCTTAATATAACTCTGAGCTTGCCAATTAAAAATTACAAGGCCTGCTTATTTTTCCATACAGTGCCAATTTTTCCCGGTACCTAATGAATAATCTGTCCAAATTTTGTTACATCTTTATTTTCACTGAGTATAAGTTAACAAAAAAATCCTATTGAGGGAAGAAGGGAAGACCTAAAAATACATTTCTGAATTCTTCATGTTTGTATTGAGTTCTGTCATTCATATGTCTGAAGGCTTATTTGTATGTCCCCAGCCTAAACCAGTTATTTCCTTCTCCTCCCTTCATGTTATGTTGATACATGAGAGGGCTCTTCCCAGTATTTACTGCCCTTGGCCTGTCTCTAGTCTTTGTCCCAAAGTGGGTGTCTCACTTGAAACCACTAGAAATGTGTGAAAACATAATTAGATCAACTTGCTCCGTGTAGGTGCCTTTTAAATTTAGTGGTGTGAATATGGGGCATTTTCATGATGGTATTCCCTCTGACAAATACAGTTTACAAATTGTCTCCAAAGCCTGTGTTTGCTGGCTCCTGAGTAGATGAGTAAGGAACCTGGAGAGTAGCCTACCACCACATTTTATTTTCTTCTTTTGTTCCTCTAAAGGCTAGTTAACTGATAAGGAAGGAAAAGGGTATTTGTCATGCAGGTTTTTGTTTCCCAAAGTGAAGAAGCTCACCTCCCCATCTGCTCAAAACCTTTGGGGAGGAAGGGATAGGAGAAAAGCTCTGCAGAAGTTTAGTCATGTTTGCTGTTGTAGCAAAATTGGAGGAAGGGACTTGGCACCCCCAAAACATCCTTGTATATCCTTCAGCTGTTAAAGTGGGGAAAGATGTAAGAAGAAAGGAATAATGATAGGAGTCACAGGTATAAGAAGACACAAATTAAGGAGGAGTGAAATATAGTGCAATTTGACAGCAGTGAGGAAAATACTGCGAAATCTATCACATCCGTGCTTGTGGTGTTAGGAAGGCAGAGAGAGCTGTTAGGAAGGCACAGAGCATGAACTCAAAGTACTTTTATATCAAAGGCTACAGTAATGAATTCCAGTTTTGTCTGAGAGCAATCTTTGAGGTAAGTGCAAAGGAGAGTTTGGAGTATTGATTATTCTTTTTAAGACAATATATTGGAGTTGTTAAAAAATAGCACTGCCTGGAACAGCTCGCATTAAATCAGGGCACAGGTAAGGAAGGGTAGGCTCAAGGGGGCGTGTATCAAGCTTGAATTTTGGATCTTGGAATCACTACTCAGTTGGGTCACTCCTTCTATTCAGTTCCCTTTCCTCTGCCTCCTTTGTTGTAGTAACCCCTGTGGATAGAGCTCCAATTAATAAAACTTACCTTTATGTATGCATTATCATAATACAAAGGCTCAAGGGGCACACAAACCCTTCATGCCTGAGCACATTTAAAACTCATGATTCTCCTGGGATGCTTGCTGGGAAATGGAGAAAGGGAATAAAGGGCATTCTAACATTTCTGCTGAATGATTACCACTCTTTCCAAAGCGCTGTGAAGTTTGTTAGATTCTGAACATTTATGGGAACCTTAGTGCTATTAGATCCTGTGAAATGACTATAATTAAAAATGTTGGTCTTTTTTACATGGAAGATCTGCACTGTGTGTTAAATCATTTTCTTGGAAGAGCCTGGGAGAAATTAGAAATGATTGGTACAATAAGAGTAAATGATCAGAAATATTTAAATTGCCAATATCTTTTAATGGAAAACACTGTCAATGCCAGGTCTGAATCCACATATACACTGTCTTGTGTTTTATCCTTGGGACACAGCTGTGTAGTAATGATTATTATTATTAATTCTGCTTTTTTATTTTTTTGGTCTGTGGTGTACCTAGAAGGTTCAGGCCGCCATAGCTTGTGCTTTACAGAGCATTTATAGAAAGGCAGCTGCCCCCAAAATCTATAAAGAATGTAATGACAGAGTCCACTAAAGAGATGGGGTAAGGGAGAAGCCAATAGCCCAGTAATGCAATTATGGTAGAGTTATAATTAGTGATCAAAACACTCCAGCTTCCTAACCATAGCCAAGTAGTGTTCTGTGTGCCAAAAAGAACAATTGTAAGCCAAGATCTGAATAATAACTTGGTGGTGTTGAAGGATTTTTACGAGTGTGCCTACCGTACGCACACATTCAATGCAAGTTGTTGTCCATTAACCATACTCAATAATGCTTTGCAGAGCTGTAGTTTCAATTAACAGTCACCTTGCAGTGCCAAAAGAGACAAATGACAGAGACACAAATCATAGAATCACAGAATAATAAAATAGCTAGGGTTGGAAAGGACCTTAAGATCATCCAGTTCCAACCCCCCTGCTATGGGCAGGGACACCTCCCACTAAACCATG
>JASSUY010027910.1:0-11534 GCA_032466535.1 Forpus xanthops | reverse complement strand
GGGAAGGTGGAGGAGGGCACTGGATGGGGTGCACTGAGCCAGAAGCAGATGATCATGCCACTGAATGAAACAAGGTGGAGAGCACAGCCTGCAGTTTTCAAGGGCCTGGAAAGGGGAGCCAGGCATCTTTATCCTTGGTATTCATTTGTACTTGCTGCATACAAGAGCACAAGAGCAGCTCCTGTTAAAATCTAGATTTGTATATGAAAGGTGCTGTCTGGATTAACTATTTTCAATCCCATGTTTTGTGTATTTGATTCAGTTATTCTTACACTTACTCAAATATTACTTATGTATTTAATCTGCCCTTTGTGGCTTTCTAAGCTCTTTAATGCTGTAAATTAAGATACAGGCACTTAAGCTTTTGTTATCCATGAAAGTAGAAAGCTCGGGTTTGTGTTGTGCAATTTTATGTCAGCATAGTTTGCTAAAGCAACAATTATCTCCTGTCAACAGTCTTCCTTGAGATGGATCTGGCAGGAGTACAGTAAATATTAATGATAGAGGTTTCTTTTACTTAATAAATCAGGTTTTGTTCATGTCCCAGAGTCTTTGAAGAGAAGCCAATCTTCAAGAGAAAGAACAGAGAACAAAAATATGCTCTGTCTGAATTAAGTTTCTGCAACAGATCCTTCCAGTTCTCCATGGTGATGTACAATAAATGAGAGTTTTCATTTATGGCCAATCTACCTGTGGAATTACTGCTGTTTGTTCTCCCTGCTGCGAGGAACAAATTCATTTTGGAAACATTACAAACTGTTTTCTACAGGCTCATGGAGTTCAGGCTTGCTGTCTGCTCCAGATTTAACTGGGAGTGCAGCTTTTGCTGTACACATACCCTTGTTCCTACTTCTTAATTAGCTCTATCCCATTTCTTTAAATCAGTGTGATAATTTTTCCATAATGTTTTCGTTATTGTTAGTTGTTGCCAGCTCTCAGTTAGTTACCTCTCCTCTTAGGAGTCCTTAGAACACAGGTCTGAAAGATTGCTACACAGGGCTGCCAGATGCCTAAGAATGTACAATAGAAAACTATTCAAATTACTTTTTTATCCAAAGACCCCATCTAAAAATCTTGGGTATTAGTCTGTCAGCCGAGAACATTTTCCCATCATTCACTGAAGGCAATTTGCCCACACAACATTTTATTATCAGTCCCTAATTACCTGCTTTCAAAAAGAAGCCCTAAGAAATACAGAATTTAGATAAGATTTAGAATTTATTGGGATTATTAAACTAAAATATATTTCCTGACTACAACAGACAACCTATTAGAAATCAGCCATTCTATATTCAAATGATGGAGATGCAGCTCCTTTCTTCTAAAAAACTAAAGCAAAACATTATAGCGTACCGTGAAATACCAATGCAAATACAGCAGGCTGTGCCACTGCGCAACACTGTTTATGAAGATAGTGGTTTTGCTATAGGAAGCCTTTTTGCATTTGTGCACTGAGAACTCTCCTTTTAAGGGTCTGGAACTGCAGCAAGTAATTGTTCCTCCTGGGTTTTATACACTGCAGTAGTGCTGCCAGGCTAACATCATGGAAAACTAACAGACCCTTCTATCATTATGGGCATTTGTATGTCCTATTATGTGCTGGGGTCAGATCTGAATAAAAGTTTTTGATTCCACCCTTGGAAGCAACCCTCAAGACAGGGGTTAAGCAGATGCCTGTTTGCTAAGTGAAGGCATGCTATTTAGTTTTGACAGTCTCCTGTGCAGCTGCTGTTGTGCCATATTAAACAACAGCATATACTAACAAAGCCAATTTCCATTGCAAAGTCTGAAACTATCTTCTCATTTCCTAGCAAAATAACAGAAAAAGCTTGTAAATGCTGCTGAAGAAACAGGAAATTAAGCAGCTGTGATCAATGAGGTGGCACTGCAACATGCTCCCATGGAGCAGCACAGCTGAGCAACAACAGTTTAAGAAAGAAAGAGAGGAAGGGTAAAAGCAGAGAGGGATCAGACTTGCACAACACCACACGGGTCGCTTCCTCAGTGGCAGTGATGCTGATCATTCTCATCCTCTGCAGAACCACATGAGATTAACAGTCAGCTCAAGGGCTTTGCACCAGCCAGGCAAAATAACCCTGCCTTTGCTCCTCACACATCCAAATGTGTCAGTAGGCTGAATACCTGAACAATTTAATGTGTAAAATATTTGTACAGATGTAATATCCTAACTTAAATAGAGGGAGATTTCACATGTGCAAAGTGTCCCTAACAAACCAATACACATTAGGAATAGAATTATAGAATAGTTAGGGCTGGAAAGGACCTTAAGATCATCTAGTTCCGATGCCCCTGCCATGGGCAGGGACAACTCTCACTAAACCATGCCACCCAAGGCTCGAATACTGCAACGTACTTTTGCATGCTTTTGACCTCTTCATCTACTAGCAGGCAACAAAAAGCAATGGCCTCCTACTCAGCAGCTGTATAGCAAGCACTGTCAGCCCTGTGAAATAATTCAGTAATTCCACTTTAATCAGATAAGAGTTAATGAAGTGTGCTCAGACCAGCTGATGTGATGGTCTCAGCACTCCACACTACCAATAGGAGAAGCTTAACCCCTGTGTTGAGATGCTGAAGGAAGCGCCAGTTATGGTACACTCAGCACCAGGCCCCAGAGGTGCCTCTGCAGCTGCTCTCCATTCCCCTGGGTGACTGCCAGACTCACTGAATGCAAGCAGCTGACCAGAGGCAAGAAGGTCTTTACCCAAAAAGAAAAGGGAGACTGCATGTCCTTACTGCCTTGGAGACAGCCTATGGCCCACTTGGAAATACTGCACAATGAAAAATTCCTAACATTAAGAAGGTCAATGCTTCAAAAAGCCTTCCAGGACTCCACACACAATGCAGGTTTGCACAAGCAGGGGAGATCTGGGGTAAGTTGGAATAACGACTGTTGAGGGTGAAGAGAGTTGACAGTGGGAAATGCACTGAGGCAAGATTCATACCTCTATTACTGCAGTTACTGCAGAGGACTAGAGTCATATACAAATTACAGTGTACCTAGGATACCCTGAGCTGAGGCAGGAGAATGAATTGCTTTGAAATGTAACTAAGTGATGGCTCAAAACCTGCACATGTACTTTTTTCCCTTTAAAACTGTCTCAGGGTAAGCATTTACCAGAAGGAAATGCAGTTCCATAAACACTGCCTTCCCTAAGCTGAGGAAAAGGGTAAGATCCCTACTCTCCAACAGTAAATTAACTATACCATTTGCTCATGCAGCTTTTCCCATTTTTTAAAGAAATCAAAGTTGGTCATTCATAACCTAACCTATGCAAACATATATAAACTTCTTATGGAATTACTGATGTTGGGGTGTGAAAACAGGGACAGGAATACAGTGTGCGGGATTACTGTGGAAGATAGAACTCTGAAGTATATTTTGTTATCCACAGAAAAACCTAATAAGTCAATTTATCAGCTTGATATGGGTTGCTTTGGTAAGATGACATCATATGAGGGATCTGGTGTTTGTTTTTTTTTTGCTATTGGTATCACCTTAATTGCTTGGGTTTCCCTGTAACAAAGCCTGAGCCTGCAGACTCCTGTTTTCAGGAGAGGGAAGGGTAAATTTGCTATTAGCTTTTAATAATATTTATATATGTGGTCAGAGTTCCTCTTAGGTAGGAGGGAAGGAAATGTGGGGACTCAAAGTAAGATCAGTCCCAAGCCTTGCAGTGGCACTGCTGCCGCTATGCTGGTCACCAGCCATGTGGAGTCATGTAACCACAATACATGAGCGCCCATGCAGCAAATAAGAACCCAGCAATTAAGTGAAAATAAAGCAGCTTATAGGGGAAAAGCCAAATGTTTTCAAATGCAGCAGTAACCAAAGACCTCTCCACTCAGAGCACTGCTGCTCAGTCACAGCTGTGAGAGCTAGTCACCTCTCACATTTTACCTTAAAAGCCAATGTTTTTTATTTTAGGATTGCCCAATAAAAGCTTTGAAGCTGCTAAATGAGAAACTGAATTGTGGTGGTAAATTCAGGAGGCTCCTGAGTTAGAGAAGAAAGTATCAGGCCATATTAATTATTCCATTCATGAAAGAAGCAGAGGAGAAGACCCACCATGTTTCACACTATTCATCATAATCCTTTCCATTGTCAATCAGTCAGTGCCCTGATCTCCAAACTATCAATTGTTTTTGCTGAGTCAGCAGAAAGGGAATGAATCCCACCACCTCCTGATAGCAGTCCTGTAAAGGAGGCTGAACCAACAACTTGCCTATATTTAAGCAAAGAGGTAAAAGGGCTGCAGGTCATCTTGTGGTGTTATAGTTCCTCAGTACTGTGCAGTGGGATGTGCAGATCCCCTGCATAAACAAGACCTTCGGGGAACAGGCAGCAAGAGCTGCAGAGGAACTAAGGCTGAGCAACAAGCAAAAGGTGAAGGAGGATGCAGCAAGGAATGAATTTCAGGTAGCTTTATGGATTGTACAGCAGTAGAGTGTGGGTGATCTGTGTTGCTGAAGGAAGCAAAACTTAAACCCGCTAATTACCTTCACCATCACACCAGACACACTGAGGACTGGAGTTAAACGTAAGTTAGACCCTCATCCTGGAAGAGGTGCTTTCATCTTTTTTCTTGCATCTGAGTAATTATACAGCATTTGTTGAACTTAAATATTCTTCTGGTATTTGCATCCTATATATAAACAGCAGCTTCAGTCTTGGCTGTAAGGCCTGGAAGCAAAAATCTGACAGAAAGGGAGCCCAGCTCTCCCCCTGGGCTCTTGGGGGCAGCCAGCATGCTTTTACCTCACATTGCCAGCAGAGGTGTAAATAAGTTCTCAGATTCTCATCCACCCTAGTAGAGGTAAATCCGGGATCAAGGTGTGTTTGTGCCACAAACTTCTCAGTGGGAAGCATGAGAATCTCACAGTGAGCACCATTTAATGCAAGAGATTTATGCTTCCAGGAAAATCAGCTTCTACTTGATCACTGAAAAGCTGGGGGTGTTGTTAATTTTCTATCACAATTTGCTAGGTGCTTACTATTCCCACATGCCTGCCTTGGTAGCACAGGAGGTGAGCTGACCACCAAATCTAACAAAACACTGAAATCTTCACTTTATTCCTTTGAACTTACTCCCCTTCCGGCTCAACAGCAACTTAGTAATTGAACTCAATTTTTCTTCTCTGGCATATTCAAATATAGCAGTCCCATTTGCTTGAAATTCCAGCAGCCAAGCGTGTATTAGATATTGTGCTGGCATTTGGCCATATAGGTTACAGGAAGCAGTATACTGCAGACAGCAAAAGCAGTTCAGACTGTCAGGATTTCCATTAGAAATCCCCCCTCCCCGACCTTTTTCTTTTCTTTCTGCCCCAAGAATTCAGAACTCTGGCATCAAAAAAGAAAAACTCTGAGCTGAATCCAAGAGGAAATGTGCTTTTTGAAAAACGCATGCTCTGCATTTTAGAAAGACAAACAAGAAGCTTCCTTGCCTTCGAGGGCAAAACCACTCTCTGTGCTCTCCTACTGCCTGAGCAACACAGCTGAGTAACAGCTTCCATTCCACAGAGGCAGCATCAGGAGCTCACAATGTGCTTTCTTCCTTGCTCACAAGTTCAGCCCTTTCTCAAAAAATAGTGCATTATTACATGCTGCTACTTACAACCGAACATTCTGCACTACTGTGCAACCATCATAATCTATCACATCATGTTCTGACCATCAAAGAGTATTAGCAGCTTTGTGCCCTGCCCTCCCCCCCTCCCCCCCATGTTTTCTCTCCTCTCCAAGGAGAGTCCTGGCTGATCTCCTGCTTCCTTCTCAGCTTCCTCCTTTGTAACTCCCAGTGGCCTCCTTACCTTCTAGCAGCCTGGAGCCATGCAGCCCCACACACCATGAGCCCATCCTGAGCAGCTGGTTCTTAATTCATACACCCCCACAAGCAGCTCCAATCTTCTTCCCCTGCAGATGGTTCCCATCACACGCTGCTCAGGCCATCTTCCTAATCACACAACCTCCCATATAGACATGATGACCAGTATGTGTAGCACACTGAACAGTTTCTTCATGCAGAAGATGTCAAACAAACTCTTCCAGCAGCAAACACAGACTGTTACTGATGCAGTTGCCTTCCAACTGGGTTTTACTTCTTCATTTTAGAAAACTGTGGAGAAGTTTCCTTGCATTTGAGGGTAAAGTTGCCCTACTGGAACTGAACTATTATCCAGGTGCTGCAGCAGTTTCTGATAGAGGAACCTTCAAAAGTGCCATAGCAGGGGACAGAAGATGGACATTCTTCTGCCACGGAAAGGACAGAAGAATGAATACAGGGAAGCTTGTGAGATATCTGGAAAGGGAAAGCACTGCGAAAGAGACTCGACTGCTTGTGGCTGAGCACAACAAGCACCATGGAAAAAGCCAGCTGAGCCATCCCCCAGCGGTGCTGGAGGAGAAACTGCTGGAAGGTGACAGCAGGAAACCTAAACTTGCAGCATCTGGGCCATAGCAGACACTGCGTCAAGGTGGCTCAGGGAACCTAATGCTCCAGGCCCACATGCAGCAGCCTTTGAAAACAGAAACCACTGCTTTGTCTGACTGGACATATACCTGTCAAAGGTGTAACTGCCAGCAACACAGCCTGCTAAGCCTCACAACAGCAAAATGCAGCCAAACTAGAGACACCCCTGAGCATGTGACTAGGACACAGCTATTTGACTAATGGAACCAGATTTCCATCTGTTTCGGTTGTTGGGTTTTTTATGCTTCTGTCAGAAATCCATTTAGTCAAGCCCCATTTGAGCTAGGAGACAGTGGACTGTGAACAGAGAAAGTGATGAGAAATGGGTGACTCATGAGAGGCCTCCCAAATGAAGCCATCACCATATTGGAAAGACTTTAGAGGAGAGGATCTATTTTATCCCCTTCCAGCAAACCTGCCTGGCAGTGCAACCCCACTCCAGCACAGAAAAGCAGGAGTAACAGAAACCAAGTCCCAAACCCAGATGCCTTACTGATGTACCAGCACCCTTTCAACTCTGCTCTCCTCAGAGCCTTTCCAGGAACATGGCAGTGTAGCTCCCCACAGGGAAACAAACACAGGTGCCAGCTCTGCCCAGCCATGCTCTTACAGGTTGAAAGATGATGCCAACAAAAGCTGTTTATGATGAACTTCAGAGAGCAAACTGCGTCAGAAACAGGCACTTAACCTGTTTCTCTCCTAAGCTTCCCACTCTAAGAACAGGCCCTTGTTTATATTATTTAGCACCAAAGTAAAGTACCCAAGCCCAGTAAGGCTTGTAAATACATATGCAGCTATGCTACACATACCAATACCAAGATGTCAATAGAGGATCGCCACTTATTTACTACCTATAACTAGGTGATTAGTGTGAGAATTTACTTTGACTTGGTTCTTATCAGCTACCATATAATAACATGCTGCCTCTTCTAGTCTCTGCATTTCAAGTGATTCGCAAACTGTAAAAATAGAGTACTTTCCCCCAAAAGACATTCAAATTAATGTCTGCCTGGTCTTCTTTCTGCTGGGTAGTAATTATCTATTTAATTACATGGCTCCATTCTTTGCACTCTCTGCTGCAGAGAAAAGATGCTTTTTCAGATTAAATGATCCTCAGATACCTCAAAAAATAGGGCCACTGATAACTGTTTCTATGGCTTCATAATGAATGGCACTGCATTCTGAAAATGAGTTGTAAAAAGAATTACAGGAGTTTAAACAAGAGCCATATTTCTTCCTGTATGGTTTTGTATTTCTAATTTTCTCTCACAAAATAACTTCTTTGTGCACCAGATATGTATATGGCTCCTTCCTGCTGACCTAAATGAGGGTTTGTACACTTGTCTGAGAACCTTAACAGAAGAGATGTTGCTTTCTGTTCTGTAATTTCACTGTAGGCATTATCCGGGTCACAATCAGTGTTGCTACACTGAAAAGATGTATCCGGTGTTTGTTATTGGTTTTTAATTATGAATTCCTGGAATTAATTAACTTGTTGTATGTTTTTAATTATATTAAATCTCCACTGCAAAGATAAAGAGATTTAAAATGAGATTAAGTCTGCAAGGTCCTGAGTTCCTGTAGATGACTCTGCCATGGATGCATCTCATCTTTGAAAATTAGATGTTTGACATACTTGCAAATACTGTACTGATATAGGCTGATAAAATAATTTTGTGAATTCTTCTCTACTCTTATTAAAAACGTAATTGTTCACATTTGAAAAAATGATCTTATGCTTAACATGACTAAGGTAGGGTTGCATCTAATTCTCTTGATCAGGGCACTAGTCTATCTATCATAATGCCTGGATGGATTAACCATACTGTAAGAACTGTCCTTTCTGAACAACTTCCTTAAGCAGTTTCTAAGACTTGAGAACTGAGAAAGTTGAAATTAACAGCTGTGATAATTAACTGCTGGAAAGTAATTTCAACAACTGTAGTGCTACTGACACAAATGTACCAGTGGACCCACTAAAACTCATCTTGAGAAAATGAGTTACTCACCACAAGACACCTGTCTGCAACTACTGGTAGGCATACTTCCCATAGCAACAGTTTCAGTAACATGACCTTTGTATTACCCAGTTTCATGCTGTGTCATTTATCTGAATTAAAGGCAAGCACTCCTATCCTCAGTACAGCTCAAAAAGGACTGGTCCATTTCCTGACATGTAAGAAATGCTTTATGGACCATGTTGTTCATTCTTGAGGTCACAAGTCTCATTATAGATAGAGCTGGTTTGATACCAAACCAGAATTTGCATACCTATTCTCACCAATACATGCTCTTGCAAACAGGAAGCTACTTTCTGCAAATCTTGATGTTAGACTAGATATTTTGAGATGGTGTCAGAGTTGTAAGTAAAGTTGTCTTTTCAGTAGACCCAAGACTATCATCCCAAACATATACATATGCTGGTAACCAATCCTTCCCTTTCAACAGAAAAAAAGTAATGTCATCTCCTGAAAAACAGGATTCATGGATTATTTCTGAAGTACAGGGCAAATAAAGCAATAAGCTAAAATCTTCCCCTGGCTAAATCTGCACTGCAAGCTGCTTCCTTGTTGCACTGGTTCTGCCAAATTCTGTAAACCAGGCATGACTACAGCAAAACTGGTAATTTTTATCTAAAGGATATTCATCTGCTAATTGTGCACCATTATGCAAGAAAATTTAGGGATTTATTTCTGCCCCAGAAGCACAAACCTTATGTTGTGGGTGACATGAAATAAGCAGTACACTTTTACACTGAAGATGCATGAAGTGGAGAATGCCGATGGTCACTGTGCTAGTGTTTCAGGAGCCAGTGTCATCTGGTCCTTAGCCCATACTGCTGGCTCTGGAGGACTGCAGCAAGCAGGAAATTCAGTTTCAGCCTATGTCCCCTGTGTGCTTAGATTAATTAAGGTTTCAACTATGAAAATGAAACCAACTATCTTCATAAAGGTTTTAACACCTGTCATTACCTCCTGACTAGCCACCGTAGACATGTTTGATCACCTCAGTGGAGATCAGGAGGGGAAAAGCCAGATTCACATTTTGAGCAAACAAGTTAAATCTCTCAGTTTTTGTTGCAACAAAATGATTTTCATGAATTGAAAACATCTGCTTAAGAGCACAACCAAGAGGGAAAGAGAAGGCAGCTTGGCCATTCCTCTCATAAGTCTCTGAGGGCTGCCAGAGGTAGATGAGAAAGATTACTCTCCTTCTCTGGATGACCACACATGGACAGCACAAAAGGAGAAAACCTGCATATGGGACAGGCTCTCCCTGAGGCTCACTGGCATGTACAGAAAACCAAGTACTTCTCTAACTTGGGCTGTCCAGCATCGGTTTACTAACAGTCATTTAATCTCTGTTAAATCCATGAGTTTAAGCAAAAACACCAAATCTCTAGAACCAATTCATCTTTTCTGGCAAAGCACAGCTGATTCTTGGACAATGAGAAGAGAAGCTCACTGGGCTGTGTAACTGCAGCTGAACAATAAGCTAGCTACAGGATAAGTTTATATTAAGGTATTGCTTGTCAAGCTCACAGCTTTGAAGACACTGCTTAGAGGAAAATGCTGGAGAACTGGGTGTGTGACTGCAGGCTGTTCTAATCCCTGGGGTGCTATTTGCACTGACCACAGCCACAAAGCCTCTGAGACCCTGAAAGAACTGCCTTCAGTCCATGGAAAAAGTACTAAAGTAGCAAGAGGGAAACAGACTGCCTCAATGTTTTAACTTTGTTCTCTGCTGGTAACAAAGGAGAGAAGTTTTTGTTACTGAAAAAAGTTCAAACAGAGGGAAAAAACTAAGCCACAAACAAAAGCAACACTGGTCAGTTCATTTTGGCACACATCAGACTGCAACTGTGCTGCCAATGTCGATGTATTACATGCTGTGTAGCTATAAATTTCAGTTGTGTTTCAATAAACAACCAGCATACAGAACTGCTCTTGTTCTGTCTAATGCAGTCTATCTGTAGGCAGAGCAGAATCACTACATTTCTTCAGCTGAATGGCCCCGGAATTAGAAACTTTGGTTGCTCTCAAGGTATACGTACCTGCAATCCCTTGTAGCAGCCCACAGACATTAAAAATGCTTTTCTTCATAATACTCTGCACACACATAGTAAAGACAGACACAAATGCCACGGCACAGAGAATCATGATTCCCACGGCTAGGAAAATAGCAGTTGCCTGCCAGAACCCACTGGCAATCTCATTGAAGTTTTCGGCGTAAGGACCACAAAGCGTGTCTCGTCTAGAAAACTGCATGTGCGAGATTCTGGTGCAGCGCCCATAGATGCCCAGCGTCGGACGGTAAGGTTCCTGTGACCCCCCTGTTCTGTTGTCCACATCCTCAGAGCTTGAAGGCTTTGCTTTGCCGATCAGCCAGTCTGCACTCATGAAAGCTATGAGCTCTGCAAAAGCCACCACAATACTCAGGAGAGTCCACAGCATTGACCGACACGTTACAATGACATGACACATATTGATGTCCAGTGCTTGTGATCAGAGCAGTTGATGATCTTAAAATCCAGGTGCAAGAGGAGGAAAAAATTAAGTTAAAAAGGAAAAAAAGAACTTTAACAAAACCCAATCCCAGTAGCTGTTCTGCCTGTTTTTTCAGCTGTCTCAGAGATGTCAAAATGATACTTCTCAGAAGAAAAAGTAAACAGCCCCAAGTTTTGCAAGCAGTGCAGTTATTTGTTCTCTCTGTTCCTCCTTTTTTCTTTCTGGGATGCTGAGCTCTGAAGTACCCTCTTCTTTCTTAATATTCATACTGGCACATGATGTTGCAGGCTGGCGGGGGAGGCTGCAAGGACTGCCCACTGTTTGACATCACACACCTACAGGAAAAAGACAACACATCAGCAGTGACAAAAAGTCTTCATTTCCACCCCCACAAAGAACCATGATCTAGTGCAGATCCACACCAAAATGCAACCGCTCTAACAAGGGCCTGTTAAGGAGAGCTTGCTGGAAACCTCCAGGGTTTGTCCCAGCAGAGTGATTAACCTCTGGCTGCCCAGCAGTACTGACTGTA